>JAUEKY010114696.1:0-10363 GCA_031833965.1 Scyllaea pelagica
CTCTCTCTCTCTCTCTCTCTCTCTCTCTCTCTCTCTCTCTCTCCCCTCTGTATATGAATATGTGTGTATGTGTCATTTTTAATCACCTTGCATCACAACTTCTTCACAAAATCTAATTTTATATCAGCCTTTGCTCTAGTCAATTTTGACATTTGGTTCGGTCTGACCCAACACTATCACTATCATTTGCCTGTAGTCACTTCTACAAGTTTCAGAATTTATCTTTTCATTTCTTCACAGCAAATATTTCTGCAAGAAGAATTACTTTGGAAAGAGACCATATTATTTGTATCCAAGCAATGGAACAAATGGAATCACTGTGTCTCCTTTGTTGAGGACTACCATTGCAGGAATTGCCTTTTTTCTGACATTTTTCTCTGTCTTCCATAGAATTCTTTCATTTTCTTAGAGAATACAGTATAACACATTTTCCTTGCCTTTGTAGATTAATTTGGATGAAGAACCTGTTAAATAAGGAATAGGGGAATTCATCAAGAGAACAAGGATTGGTCATTGGCTCAAGAGTGAGAGCTCTATGAGGATTAAGAATACATGTTGAACTTTATAGCATTTTTTGCACTTTAGTTAAACACTGGTCAGGAAATATCTATGAAAAAGCTGAACAACATGGATTCAGTGAAGGTTGTCTCATTAGAGTGGAAGTTGTGATTTATATGAGCAATAACTTTAACTTCATTTTAAAAAATGCATCCCTTTTTAACAGAAATGTTAATGTATTGATGTGTCTTTGTCAAAATGCTCTCTATGTTGGATGTTGTTTGTTTATATATCTATAGCATTCAAATATTTTAAGTGTTAAAGAATAACACTTACTTGCTCAGTAAAAATTCATTATATAATTGTTTTTGCCTCCATTTTCTATTTATTTTATTTCTATTTTCTTATTTTTAAGAAATATTCATTTTTAAGTGGAAGTCATGTAATGATAAAACAGTTGAAAAATGTAAAAAGTCTTTACCGATGAAAAACTGTGTTGATTCAGATTCTCAAAGTGCTGTTGTAATCTCGGATCATTTTGTAGACTAAGTATGAATTCATCTTATAGTTCCAAATTGTGGCAGTGGTGATTATGTAATTTGTTAGGATTAGAACAAGTAAATAATCAATGAGTAGTTAAAGCCTCCTGAATACAATTTCTACCTTTCATTTTTAAAAGATAACAAAAGATAAATTGATTATTATCAGTTTCAGATCAATATCATTGTTCAAGACAGCTACATACTTAAGATAATATCAGTTAAGTCCTGATTTAATTTTTCAATTAATCAAGAAAAGCATTAAAGTTTGTAACCTTATCTGATATGATGAGTAAAGTAACTCATCTTGTTCCTTACCATATGTAAAAGGGTATGAATGATTTATCCATTTTCTAGTCAACATCTGTTATTATTAAGCTCTGATTTTCATTCATAACTAAATGTGCTATAAAAGAATGATGCCATTTGACCTCATTGCTTTTTCCAACTTTTTAATCTCTGCTTGAAATGCTGCACACTCTCTATACTATCATTTTAATTCATAGCCCCAAAATGTCCACTAAGAGGATTTCTGCTATTTATATATTGACAAGTCATTAATTTGTCACTAGATGCAATCTCATTATAGTCATGTATGATAGACATAGATCATAAAATGGGAATTTTCAACCATAACGTTTAAGTGGAGAGAAAGATGAAGTTGTCATCATTTCATTTCACTATCTACTACTAGTACTAGTACCTATCCTTTTATTATTACAGTGTAGTTGGCCTGAGATAGATCTGAAATTTTCAAATACCTGTGATTGCTGGGGTCCCAGATTGCTATGCTCCGGAGACCACATATTCATTTAGAAATCATTTTTTGTCAGAGATGCAACCCTTCCACCCTGTCATAAATGGATACTCTGCAAACAGGACCTTACGTATATGCATGCATAGACCCTGTTATGGCATTTAGGAGATTGAACACTTCTCGCAACTCTTACTCTTACTCTCATCCATTCTTGAGGATATAGTACTCAAGAACAAGAGGAGAGGTGTGGGTTGTTTTGAAAAAGAAAGGTTGGTTGAGGGAGACAGTGTTTTTTTTGTTTTTTTCATTTAATTTCATATCAATTTCTGAAAGACCTTTAATTAGCCATTCAGTCTTTACTACAAGAATCACTTTCTTATCATGTCTGACATGGCAATATCATTCAAAATTTGATCTACTGTACACTGCCTCAACATGGTCTAAGGTGAAATGAGTGTTCCTTTTTTCATCGGTTGTTTCAGTTCTTTTGGTAAATAGAATATAAAGTGATTACTCTTGCGATTACGGGTCAAGGATCTGAGTAACCGTTTCTTTCAGAGGATCTGTGAATACTGATTACTTTTACAGGACCCCGCTCTGGCCTACATTTTAGGGCCAACTCTTCATAAATTGAATATCAGTAAATCATGCCATTAAGCTAAGCAGGTGATCAGCCCACTGAGACCTTTTGGTGATAGGGTTTTCAACTTTGCCTGGATAGCGGTGTTTCAGCCTACTTTTTTCCATTTATAATTGGCTAGGGTTTCTAAACTTGCACAGGAGACCTCCAAATGTAGCGTCCTACTCTGATAGGACTAGTCTCTTGATCTTAACTACTGATGTTACAGGGATCGTGGGAGTGGCATACAAGTTTTTTTGTCAGGTTTTTAATGATAAAATTACCGAGCGATTTTTTCCCCAGAGGATTGCAACCCACGACTTCTTGTTCGAGTCTAGAGCCATAACCAGTGAACTACTGAGTCCCTTTCTCTAGTTGTAACTCAGGCTAATTGAGAGCTAATTTAGGGTTATATTATATTGTGGACAGAGAGGACTTCCACAAAATTCTTTTTTTTTTTGTAATAATTTTTTGAAAATCTAAGTTGGCAGCAAATGATAATTCTTTTCCTCTGCTGGAGTTAATTTCAGTGTAAGATCTTTTTCAACTTTTAAAAGTACTCTTATGTAAAAAGATGGGTGAGAGATGACAGGCTTCTCTCCCTGTATTAACCCTCAAGGTGAATGTGGGCCACACCGAGATATATGTTTATTGTCTTATTCATTGTAATACAATTACAAGCATAAAAAGTTTACGTTACCTGCCTTCAATTATTTCAATAATCATAGAACCAAGTACATAATAATATCAATCCAGTGACCTGCGTTTAAATTAAAATTGAAGGGACCTTGAGTTTTTATTTTGGTTTAAACATATTTCCGTTTAGAAATACACATTTTCTTAATATAGTGCTAATAAGCAGCCCAACAAATCTTTTATTTTAGGTTTAGATTTTTTTTTTCTTTTTGTGGGCGGTTGAAGGTGTTTCTCTAAATATGCTAATTTCAGAGCTGAGGAAATTATCTTTTTTATCATTTGATGTAAACTCTTATTCATTATCACAATGACATGCAAATTGAGCACAAAAAAATGTGATTCTTTTTAAAGACCTTCCAACAAAGAATTACATAACATGCAAATTTGTTACTCACAAACAAAAAAAAAAATCAATATTTACAAAAAAGATATTTTGTCTAACCGTTATTTGCAAGTCACTGGGTTGTCAGTTTCTTTTCCAATGCCACATTATGAATCCATCCATTATACCCCAAGATTAATATCTGGTCAGTTTCAAGGTACTTTGTTGTTGTAAAGAGGAAAAAACTTAAGTTATTTTTGTCTTTGTGAGAATGTACATTATGATGCTTACTATTTAAATTTTGCGGTCCCCTTTCAGTTGAGAAGGGAATGATTTGATCAATGTATTGTTTTGCAAACCACTGACTTTTTAAATAACTGTATCTTAGATGTTACAACATGAACAATCTAAAAGTGAGTGTCACTGTAAATATAACATCTGAGCCTTTCTAATGATATACATTTTGATAATCTTATACGCCAGACTTGAGAATTATTGAATTATGTTGTAAAATTGAATGTGAACTTTCTCTTGCATGCCATATACCTTAATTAACTTGGAATTTAATGCTCAATTTATTGACATTGTATGATAACATAATGCACATGTTATAATATTTAATTTAAGGGTGTTCTCTTAATCAGCATTTTGATATTTTATACATTTCTAACTTATTTCATAATGATAAAAATATCCAGTTTTTCTATCAGGATACTCCTCTATCAACTTGACTAATGTTTTTTTTATAATATTAACTACTTATATTAACATGTTAAGCCAAAACTACAGCTTGGAATAAAGTCTTATTAAAAACTCCACAGAAATAGTTTTCTTTTTTCATTCATATCGTTGAGTTTCTACCTCTTAACTGGTAGATCATGGGTTCAAGCCAGGCCTGGACATGCTCAAGTTGTAAAAATCAGATTTTTAGCAGCTGCCCACCTGGCGGTCAGCCCTGAAGCAGTGCTTTGACTGGTTGGCCCAGTGTGACTGGATGAGATATTTGTATTGATTCCTCCATTTATCTTTGTGTGACAGCAAGTTAACATGTCTAGACTACCTTTAAAGTGTTGAAAAAGGTGTTAAGCCTTCATGATAAATGGCAAAACGCATCTATCACTCATATGAAATAAGTGCAGTAATGTTTTTTAAGAATTTTGGAAAGATTTTGATATTCAATAAATGGGAATCACTTTGTACCCATTTCCAATTCTTCTCCCTTTTCATATAAAAAGAAATGATATACAGTGAAACAGGTTTAAACCGAAATTGAAGGACCTGGGTTTTTATTTCGGTTTGATCATATTTTGATTTAGAAAAAGTTTAGAAAATGACATTTTTTTTCGAGGGAGACAACTTGAGTATGTTGTAACCATGACACCCCCCCCCCCCCCCAAAAAAAAAACCCCAAAAAAACAAACAAACAAACAAAATTGTACAGTACGGCTTAGTTAAGGCAAATTGGTAGATGAACAATCTAGGTATCCACGAATAGAATCAATACAACCTACAAACCATACAATACATGGACACTCAAGGAAGTTGTTATGGCATCACGGGAAGAGATTTAAGTGCTTGCATGTTTACCTACCTGTTGGAGCACACAACAGTGCTCTTGTGTGTTTTTGAGTTGGAGGAGGGGGGGGGGGGGAGAGATCGTAACACACCATTACGGGGACATTCAAGGAGTATCATTGACTGGGTAGAGAATTAGCCACATGGTGCTGGATTTTATCTTTCGCAGCCGGTTGAATTACTGAAGAAAAGTAGGAAATTGAGGTCTTTCTTTTCAATTTATCCGTAGTTCCAATAATTTTGTTTTCGGTTTAAGGATAGTTTCTTAATATAGAGTTAGTAAGCAGCCAAACAATTTCTTTTATCATTTTCAGTTAAAGGGTTTTTTGGGTTTAGCCCAAACTACAATATTCAAATACTTTTGGACAAAAATGATAATTTTAAAGGTAGACCTTCTCCGTAACTCAGATAGGGCTTTCAAATCAGCAGTTCAGCAGGCCACAAAAACATTTACTTAACCAAACAAACATCTTCAATATATCTCACCACTCTGTTTTTAAGAGATGTTTGTCAAATACATTTCTTTTTACTTTTCAAAACCTTTTTTTCCTACAAATCCAGAATCCATAGCATGCTTAGAGTGTGGTTTTTATTTCAATCTAAAATACCCTAGATCTTTAATCCAAAGGTTCCTTTCAGCTGTCTAGGGTGAGTGAGAAAGCTTTTCATCTGGGCCCATTTTTGTCAGAATCCTAAACATCAAAATAAAAAAAAGAGGCTGCTTTCTTTTTCATTTACTGAGATGATTGATTAAGAAATAAAACAACAAAAACCAATGCCTAAAATTCATTGGATGATATAAAACATATCATGCTAAAATCTAATCATTCAATGTTATGTATGTAATGAAAGTATTTGATTTGAAAATAAGATCCTTAGTTTTCATAAAATTATTCCCTTCTAATTCAAGCACTTCACAAACTTGTCTTAGCCTTTTCAAATCTAATAATAATAAAATAGAGACAAAGCTGTCTCAATAAATGGTATATTGATGTTTTAATCAAAACAAAATAACCATGAAAAGTGACAAATTATCATTAGTATATACATTCCATGAAATACACTCCTCTCTGTCTTTCTTACAACATGCCTTACAGCTATCACAGCAAAAATCACTCATTTATTTTATCACGGCTCCACATCTGTTCCCTTTTCCTCCTCATTCATTGCATTGCTCTTCTCCCATTCCGCCCTTAAATCAGAGGAAACTTCAGTAAACAAGCGATCCCAGTCCCAAGGTTTGTCATCCTGAAACATTAGTTGAATAATTATTATAGTTAGCATGTGTACCAATAAAAAAGTGAGCTTTTATATAGCGCAATATCCACTAAACATGCTCAAAGTGCTTTAGAAGAGGTCCCAAGCCAACAGCAACAGGAAACAAATAGGACGAGACATGCTGCCTGCCAGGCACTATTACATTTTTTTCTGACTGAGACATTGCTGTAAATGGCCAGGTACTCATTTACAGCAGAGGGGAGTGGGAAAATGTGAGTAAAGAGCCTTTTCCAAGGACTCAACTTTGCGCCTTCAAAGACATGTATCAATCAATTGACCTTACGATCACAAGTCCAAGAGTTTACTGCAAGACCACAGAGCCGCATAAAAAAACATGAGCTCATTTATAGGGCAATAGCCACTATATGTGCTCAAAAACTTTAGATGGGGTCCGAAGCCAACAGCAACAGGAAACAAATAGGTCGAGACATGCTGCCTACTAGGCACTATTACATTTTTTTCCCGACCATGACAACTGCCAGGTACTCATTTACATCTGAGTGGAGTAAGAAAATATCAGCAAAAAGCCTTTTCTAGGGACTCAACTTTGCGGCGCCAAAGATGTGTGTCAAACCCGGGAACTAACAATCACAAGAACACAAAGCCACACCTAGACTTGGACTTAGACATTTTCTACCTTTGCTCAATGTTTATTTCCATCTGCTATTTCTCTGTAACATTTCTGATTAAACCCATGTAAATTGTTTTGTTTGTTATCAGTTCCCCATTGTACTGCCCAATGGCAGTGTAGGGACCCTACATAATGTCTGACACCAGAATGTGTCAAAAAGTACAAACCCAATATGATATCAAACAAAAGTCAGGATATCTCTGAGCCAAGAGATTAAGACAAGCAGGTGGCTAGCCCACTGTGCCCACTCTTGAATGAAAATACACGTTGAAAAAAAGCTACAATCATTTGCATCTAACATTACTCTCAGATTACAGGTTTTTTTCATTAATCGTATGGTGCATTTGTATGGACAGACTTTTTTATGGATGACTGTGGAGGAATGTCAAGTGATGGTATTTTAATTTTCTCCTGTTGGACAATGATTCCAATGCTAGATGTTTCATCGCGCTGCTGACGACATTACTTTTCTGCTGGTGGTAATTGCAACCAAATCGTCCTGCTTGACTAAACTTTTTCAAACCTACCAATCATAGTCAATTTGGAGATGAGGGTCTCAAAATATACACCCATATTCCAAATAGGTCGAACAACGGACCATGAGCTTGCCCTTTGAATTTTGCTGGGCAGTCTTTAAAATTTCTGTCAATAACACTGAATGAAGTTATCTTTCATTGAAACGTTCCAAATATTTGTTTTAACCATTTCAGATCATCAGAGATTAGAACTCTAGGATATGCATTATCTTTAACTTTTTCTTGGAAACGGTTGCTGAGTGTGTAGTTTCAGATCAATGGGATTCCTGGACATCATGTATTCACATAGCATTTAGATTCATTGAACATCATGCCCTATGTTTCTGTCCAATGCTTTGGAGATGCTAGGTTATGTTTTGATTTTTTTATCGCTCTCGTTTGAAACTCATTGGTATATAAAGCAGTCATTGGTGAAGAGAAGCAGTGTGATTTCAAAATTAGTAAATGCAATTACTAAACACAAAGAAACACCAATTGAAATAGACCTTTTATAAATATCTCCGAACACTAAAAAAAAATGCTTTGCATGGCCTAACAAGGTTAAAAATATCTATTTAATTAGGTATACTGTAAACCGCCCCGCCGGGCCGTTGGTGCCAGTATGAGAGAGAAATTCTTTTTCAATCACCGTTCTAATTGTTATGAATAATTAATGACAAATAAAAATGGTATCATTGCACAGATCTTTTCTTCCTCTTTAAAACTGTACATCAGTTTTTATGAAAAAGAAAATCCTGGGGTTATCTTATCGTTTGGTGAAGGCATATGACTTTGCTGATTTCCCTGCTGGTGAGTGACAAAAATCCCAACCTTCCCCACTTCTTGCTGATATTTTTGTGTTGTTGATAGGTTTAAAAATGCAATTAAAGTTTTTGAACACGTTTATTTTTACTGAAATGAATAAATTTTCACCCCAAAAATATATCACAATAAAGGCAGATCCTTCATCTTTATTATTGTGGCATTTTTTAAGGAACTAGTATAGACAGATCTCTATGCAACACTCTCAAACTACTTAAGGTTTCTTTAAACAGAACTCCGGCTCGGGAGGCAAGCTTGCCGAACAAGCTTTGCTGATCTCTTCCTCCTGGCAAAAATGGGTGAATTTGCGGAGATTAAATTTTTGGACAAATAAAATTATGATTCTAAACATTCAGAAACGCTTGAAAAAAATATGTCTTTGAAAGCAAGTTGTTGAGAGTGTGTCCAGTTAGTTTGGTTAGTGTGGGTTGTCTAGTTACATTTTTACAAGACTCCAAAAACGGCCCGTAGACCTTATGCCAACTTATCAAATTATGTTAGATTTTTTTTTAATTATAAAAATCCATAACTTTGTTAATTTTGGTGGCACATAAACAAATTTGGTATAATTTTTCTTATGATTAAAAGCTCTTTAATTTGATATGAGGCGACTCTCACAATTTTGATTTTGAAATTTTAGTTTACAGTACTTAGTTTGATAAAGTTAAAAAACATTCATTATCAACCCCGGCTACATAGATGGCAGATTTGATAAACCCATACATGGGTTAAACATTTTTCTTCAACTAACTTACTAACAGTACTACTAATAATAGTACAGTTTGAAACAAAATTACATATACTTAGAATTTAAAAAATTCAATAGAGACTCACAAGTTTCAAAAAAAAAAATTGTGAGACAATCTAGGAAGACCTTTAGGAAGAAAAAAAAAACCTTGAGAATATCTGAACTGGAAAAATGGCATTTCTAAAAAGATTAAATAAAAGGATGCATTACCTCAATGAGATCCTCAAGCGGAGATAAGGACTTTGTCAAAAGCTTCAGGTCAATTTCATTATCCTGAAAAAAAAATTAAATAAGTGATAAATAAACCATCATAATATTTTGAGAAAAGACCATAACGATAAGATAAGATTAGATAAGATATACTTTATAGAAAAAAACATGAAGACTGATTAGCCAGGTGTCAGTATAATGTGACTGGGCGACACATTTGTGTGAGTTGTTTGTTTATCTCTATGTGGCAACACGTTTACGTGTCCAGAGCACTCCAACAGTGATATAACTTAAAAAGTGCCGAAGCAGCCATTTAACTATAACATTTCTTCAAAGTCGTTCTTTAAGATTACACATCAACAAGTAAAGCTGAAGGAAAGAGAAGCACATAGAACATTCCTTTTAGGTTCATTTATATTCCTGTTCCCGGAATAAAAAGTATTTTTGGATTAGAACTCTGAAGTTTGGAATAAATAATTTCAATATTGTCTTCAAGATAAGTATTTTCCTTTCATGCATTCTTGTATATTATTCTAAAATACAGCTATTTGAGCTATTGATTCAAGTAATCAGTTCTTGTAAACTCACCAAGGTAAGAAAAGCAGCCTGCTTTAAAAGATCATTATCCAGCTCTCTGTATGTAGCAACACGATTTACAGCAACACTGAGAAAAGAGAGCAGAAAAAAAGGTCATAATGAAAAATTCTTCATATTTCAATCTTCCCTTATTTAACTGTATATATGCCAGATCTATCAAGTGAACTTCCTATTTTCAAAGAATTGAAGTGTTCAATGAAAGTAATCTAGAGCAGGGCATGAATAGATTTATTGTGAAGAAAAGAGGAAAAGCAAAAGCAACCAAAAACAAATGAAAAATATGAAAAAGTCGTTTACAGAAGATGATACAAATAAATTTCACAACTGTATCTAAAAACATAATTCATGGACTAGGTGTTAAATTTTTTTCTTTCATTTAATCAATATTCAGTCCTGCTCCTTAACACTCCATGACAAGTCATCAAATTACAAAACAATTCTTTTTCCTCCTTACTTTCAGTTTTCAGTGTATTCACTTAGGGGCAGATACATCTTGAAGTCCAGGGGCTCTTCGGCTATTTGTTCTACGCCCCCCTTACAAGAACCAAAAGAGTTC
>JAUEKY010114807.1:0-10362 GCA_031833965.1 Scyllaea pelagica
CTCTCTCTCTCTCTCTCTCTCTCTCTCTCTCTCTCTCTCTCTCTCTCTCTCTCTCTCTCTCTCTCTCTCTTCTCTCGACAGGGCAAATCTGTAAAGACACGGACTAATGATATATATGCACATAATAAATTCTATACTTCTACTTCTAGTTCTAAGAGGGTTGCGCACTTCAGAAAAGATTACCTACGGGCAGCGAACAGTTCCGGAAGAAATGACAATAACAACAAAAAAATAAGATAAAGACAGGATAGTAGTACCTAATTGGATTCAAGCCCTAGCCTTCTGAGACAATACCGCTAACATTCTACTAGTATTGTACTGCCATCATCATCATTATCCAGTACCCTTTTTACCATTACAGTTACAGTGTAGGGCAGACTCATCTTGAGACGGAATTTCTCTGAATCATAGCATGAAGCCAAGCAGTTGTTCGGCCCACTGTGATACTAGTACTGTACCGGTGGCAAGGGGCGTGTCAGCACAGTGGACAAGGGTTCGGAGTGCTGCTACCTTTAATGTTTCTCATTTAAGATAATTCATACTACTTCGTTTTCTTGGTGGGTTTATTGCTGACCACGTTCTTCGCAATTTTGTCAGGGGCAGTGTCTACTCTTTGTCTCTGTCTTCCTTTAAAAATCAGGAATTTTCCAGATTCCAAGAAAGTAACGTGAACAGCAGCGACAGAATGATGAAGTTTTTGTTTTGTTTTGTTATCAGTTTTCCTCTTGGACTTATCAAACGTTTGAGGTACAAGCCCAATCTGATATCAAACAAAAGTCAGGAAACCTCTGAGCCAAGTATGATGACGAAGTGCCACTTCCAAAATCAACGCAACAGCTCAAATGGTTGGAAATTGAAATTGTTTTATTCACCGTGAAGGTCTACGACTAGAATGCCCCAAATCAAAACTGAAGCTGTGAGAAATTGAATAAAACTCTTTACCATCTTCACCAACCCGATCCTCTTCCCCCTTCTTCTCTTCCTCCTCATTATCATCATCAACAACAACATCATCATTATCATTATCATCATCTACATCACCATCTACATCATCATTACTACAATCATCGCCATCATCACCACTACCATTATCGCCATCACCATCATCGTCGGCAGCATCGTCATCATCACCCGTTTCTATACACAGCATGTGTATCTTTGTTAACATTGTAATTGTAATGATTTCATCACAAGGAATGCAGTATGAATTTGTCTAATTCATTGTACCCTATATCATATCTGATCCATCCTTTGACAAGAGATAAGTTACGGCTTTATATAGATGCCTAAAGTCAGGAAGCATCCAAGGCACCGAGTGTACCGTTGAGTCAAGTTACTTATTTTGATAAGGGACTTCCTTCGTGCGTGTATACATTTAAACGTGAAAGGATAATCAAATAATGTATCAGTAGGAGGGTTCTAAATGCTTTAAGGATACTTCATGTATTTTCTTGCTTATTTTATTTTCGCTCGCGCAATGTAAGTGTCAGTCGGTTACAACTGAATTCATTTAATTTACTTTTAGGCACGTAGGCCCTACATACTTTTTGGAATTATTTTTGACAGCATTCTGGATTCAAAAAAACAAACAAACAAAGACTAAGAGAGGAATTCATGTCATTAATAAAAGAAGAGCAAGCTTTTGATAAAGAGTGTCATCCTTTTTTTTTTTTTAATTAAAAGGAAACTTGCTGGGATTCGTGTTCAATTCCAACATATTGCGGCGGTGGTTTGCGCTTTACTTGTAAGCCCTCAATTCATTTCAGCATTCTAACAAACACTCTGGTCGTAGTAGTCTTGGTGATTTCGAGACAAACAAACGCACGAAAAGGGCTGTGCTGAGGCATGATTCTGTGAGCTTTGTAAGCAGTTGTTGAGAGAGAGAGAGAGAGAGAGAGAGAGAGAGAGAGAGAGAGAGAGAGATATGGCGCTCAGCCATCGAATAATATCTATAATACTACCAAAGAGAGAAGATATACATACAATGATATCAATTATACAAGACATGTCCCAACTCTTTTTATGTATACAGCTTAGTCTGATATGAATAGTTTCAAAGAATACAATTTATTATTTCATATTATGATTAGAATTTCACCGCACGAATGAATGAATATAAGTATAAGATAACTTGGATAAAGCTCTAATTTAGGGAAGATACAAGAAAATCTTTAAGAACATGAATGATAGCTGTTAAGAAAAAGCAGAACTTGAATGATAAAGCCAAGATATGAATTGTATCATTATCAAAACACGATCAGAATTAACAAACGAAATATTAATCGTACCATTTACCTACAGTATTCTGATTGTTATTTTTGCTTGTTTGTTTTGTTTTTAGTTTGTTGTCTTTATGGGGTTTTCATTTTTGGCTGCTTTTGCATGTAATTACGTGGCAATGTTTCCTGGTAAGGGAAAGAACTCTACGCTAAAGTTCATTTCCCTTGGATACAAGAAAATGGCGGACGGTATGTTTTGTTGTCCTGTAAACATCTCACAAAGCTATCACATATTTCTCATCCCTCTTCTTCTCCTTTCTGATGCTTTTTTGTAATTCATCCCAAAAAGTCTTATCTCAAAGAAGAAGAATGTGAAAATAACCTAACGGTCCATCAAAGGTTTAAAGTAAAGAGCTCTTTTCCTCATAGCCATCATCTGAAAGATTTAAAAACTACAATGCAATGCTTTTCGGATCTAAACTCTAAACTTTAACAAAAGATCTGTCATTCCATAACATTCTTGCTGCAAGTAAATTCTGGAGGCTGAAACACAAGCCTGGTTGGGAAATAGCTATAGCTTGAACATATTAAAACATGAGGGTAGACTAAACGGTATTTTTTTAAATTTTCGGACAGCGGTTGCATTAAAAATCCGCAAAGCTATAATCCTGTGGCATTTTTTGCTTAGAATACGAATCTTGAATCCAAATTTGTGGTATTAAATGCGTTTTAGAGCTTAAAAAATTTTCTGGGGATCTTATTAACATCTCTGTTTCTCAATGAAAACCCAATTGTAAACAATCCGATTGGGCATGCAAGCATTCATTACGTCATCCAAGTGAACGAAGAATTTGCATATTAAAAAGATGAGTCTTGAGTACATGAGTACTGTTCACAGTTAAGCTCACAGAACCAAGGATCTGTAGCTTAATTAGGGAGTATCTTAATACAGCCAATGATTTGACAGCTGCTCGAAATTAAGCTCACGAAACTGACAATCTTTAGCTAGTTAGTGTCAGCGTAGGCAGAAAAGGAGTATTTCTATACAGCAGGCGATTTGACGGCTGCATGAAATTAAGCACACGGAACCGACAATATTTAGCTAGTTAGTGTCAGTGTCAGCGTAGGCAGAAAAGGAGTGTATTGTTATACAGCATGAGATTAAGTCGGCTGCTTGAAATTAAGCTTACAGAAATGATGATCTTTAGCTAGGCAGGGTCATGGTAGGTGGAAAGGTGTATTTTGAACGGTTTTAGGATGTGAAAATAATACTGATTTGGTTAGAATTTAGAGAATCAATACTAGTCCTGGCCATACACCCATGGCAGCGATAATTTAGATGGCCGCTCATGCCCAGCCATCTGAGCCTGGTCAGCTGCCCACCAACAGTGATACAAAGGGAATGGTTCCACTTTCCTCCCCTTGATAGACATAACTGCATGTCGCATAAATGTTTATGAAGCTATATTTGAAAATTAGGTGCGCCGGGTGGTTTTTGAGATATATGGATATTTTATGGATATTTTGTTTGCATTTATTTTGCTTTCTCAAGGCCAGTCAAATCCAGGGTTAGATTATGTAGTTGTTAAATGGAGTATGTCATGATGTTATTTGCATCCCTCTGTGAAAGAGACCTTTGTCTAGGGTGGGAAGGTGGAATTATTCCTACCATGTCACCAGAGCAGAGCAGGTTAGCCTAAGGCCATGAATTAGCCAAAACTGCAAGTAGTGCAGATAGGTAGGTGTCAATGACAACGAACCCCAATTTAGTATTCTTTTCACTCGATGAGAGAAGACTGACCAAGTTAAGTATCAAATGTAGGAAACTTTAGTGAATATTAATGTAAATTTTTAGTGGGTCAAATGATAATTTTGGGAAGTTCTTGTACTACAATTATTCTACATATAACGAAGAAATAACCCTTGCACATCTTCACAATAAGACTAATTATGGAGCTGAAATTTGAGTGAAAGAAAACAAGTTTAAGGGCTGACAACTAAGGCTGTGTGCATTTGTATATTCTATTTCTTTTTCCTCTTTTTTTTTGCCTCATGATAAATGTTGAGAGGCTCATCTTTTACTTTAAAATACCTTATAAATCTTTCAGACTCCGGATCAAGAACTGTATCAGCTGCAGATATTGCACACACAGATCCATCTGATGTTCAAGATGTGCCTGATAATATTCAGGTGAGTATGGGTGTTGATAGCTGTCCTTGAAGGTGTGATTTAAGTCCCATATCTTTTTTTTGCACCACATTATTCTGCTTCAAATTTGATTTAAAAATCAATTTTCAACTAAGCTAAATTCGATCATGTGGAAAATATTTTGCCATCCCTGTAGCATGCTGAATAATTTATTTTAGAATTATTTTTCTTGTATTTGAGGCTTTCTACTGGGCAAATTTTTACAATATCTTAATATTAATTATTTTCTTGTATCTTCTATTGCATTCTGTTACCTGGGTCATTTCCTTAAGTACTCCTGTTTCAATCAATACATGTTATGCAACTTTGTTTTTCTAGAATTTTTGTTTGGCTTTTTTATCTGATTTTTTGTATGATGTCCCTTCTTTTGAGGCCATTTTGGCTCATTGCGCATGATGGACTGACATGGAGTAATGTAAGAAATAACTTGCTTTCTGACCTGGATACAGGCTTCGTTGACACACTTGGTTGAGTGTCTGCCTCGTAAGTTGTAGGTAGCGGGTTGGATTCGCACACCCTGACATACTTAGTCGTAAAAATCGTTTTTTTAGCAGCTGCCCACCTGGCGTTTGGCATAATAGGAACAGTGCTGACTGGTTGGCCCGGTGTCAGTATAATGTGATTGGGTGAGATATTTGTGTGAGTTCTCCGTTTATCTCTGTGTGGCAGTACATTAACATGTCTAGAGTGCTCCGCCGGTGGTGTGACCTAAGCTGTGTATAAGTAGGCATTAAAGCATTACATTTCAGAAGGGTTTATATGACCTGGATGCAACATAACAGAAGCAGAAGTGTGTTCATGGTCTTTATAATTTCTACTTAATAAAAATAAATGCTGAAAATGATGAAAATAAAAGTACAATACCAAATCAAAAAACTTATTTATTATTCTCTTCTTTCCTTCACTCCCTAAACCATGATAAAATTCATAGGGGACACATTGGGAACACAGAGGCCAGTGAGCACCAAGTTGGTTTATCATCTGCCAACCTTATAGGTTCAGGGTATTCAGTTAGGTCCATTCTTGAATGTCCTCCATCCAAAATATTTTTTTTAAAACAGATCAGATTGTAATTGTAACACTGTATCGGGCTCTCATTTTCAGAAAATCATAACAAGTGAAAAGGAGGCAGCAGAGGCACCAACAAAGAGGCCCAAAGTTGATTTGCAGTCCCTGCCCACCCGAGCCTACCTAGATAACACAGTTGTACCCATCTTGTTGTCCGGCATGTCTGTATTGGCAAGAGAAAGGTAACAAGTGTTTGAAAACAAGATGAATTTTCATTCTTGTGTTTTGTATTTGATGAAATTTTATAATGCACTTTTAAGATTTTTTTATAAGAGGGTATTTATTTATTTGGTTTTCTCTCAAGCAATCTTAAATTTGAGTTGGAGGTGATATAAACAATTGAAAAAATTGTGTAAAAGCAAAATTTTTATGTTTTACAATTTTTCTATGCTGCAGTCTAAGCCATGCTCAAACTTCCAGGTCTGATCTTCTTCTAGTTTTACCTCTTTTGCTTTTCAACAAAATAAGTCAATCTAAATGATGGGAGTTAAAAACAAATGGCAAAACCAGAGGTTTGAATGTCAAAGACAAGTTTTCTTGATTTGTTTTCAGATTCTTGTAGATTAATAGCAGCTAAGGCTACTACTATGTTGACAGTCTGGAGGCTCCCTTTTCCTTCTTTTGAAGAGTGAAGAGTTGATTGAAATTGGCTATCTGTTTAGATTTTATTGCAGACTGTATTTTTTTCTTGCACCTGGAGAGCAAGGGGAGGCCATTTTTCATAGTTTTTGGTCTTTTGTTTAGGTACAATGTTTTTTTTACTTTTTAACAGGTGTCTTGAGCTGTAGTGGTTGAGCATCTGTCTCGTCAATGTTAATATTAGGTTGTGGGCCGTGGGTTGATTTCTTTGCTGTGTTTTATTGGCAGCTGTACCAACTGGCATTTTGCATTGTTATGGGAACAGTGCTAAGACTGGTGGGCCAGTGCCATTATAATTCATAATGTTACTGAGTGAGATATTTTTGTGAGTCATCCTTTATCTCTGTGTGGCAGTCTGATAACTTTTCCAGGGATCTTCGTCGGTCATTCAACCCATAAATTGTTGAAACAGGGCATTACACCTAAAAAATGTTTTTAAAAATTTTTGTGAGAAATTTCCAACGCTTTGTTGTGAAGTTAAACTTATTTCACAAAACCAACTTTACATATCTTCAATCTTAATTTCAGACCCCCAAATCCTGTGGAATTCCTTGCAGCCTACTTATTGAAGAATAAGGACCAATTTGAGTGAAAATGAAAACATTTTTCTACTGAACTTTGTTTTGTACAAATTGGATTTTTCATGTTCTCACTGGGCTCCCACATCATCCTATTTCTATCATGGTGTCATTTTCATCCTCCAAATCATGAATTAACAATATTAAGAAAAATAAAAAGGTAAAAGATATTAACTTTTTTTTCTGTTTTCATGTGTTATATATACTATTTGTAAAATAAACACAATAGTGAAAAAAATTAAAATTATGATTGTGTGTGTGTGTGTGTGTGTGTGTGTGTGTGTGTGTGTGTGTATAAGAATTACACTAGCTTATAGCACTTATAGTTCGCTTAAGTCCACATGCAGTATGTCCTGCTGCCCTTGATAGTGTTATCATTGCCATTTAATTGTATTATATTATACATGCATCTATAAGTGTGGAATCATTGCATCATTGTGTTTAAAGATGAAAAAAAGAAGTTTTATTGTCATATAGGGCAATAGTATATCAACTCACTATGCTGAAAGCACTTTGCTCAGGGTACATACTTAACATGTAACTTGCAGCCTATTTGGTGCTATTACAATTTCAGAAGGGGACAACGCTGCGAATGGCCAGGTACTCATGTACACCTGACTGAGAGCAGTGAGAAAAATGAGTCAAGAGTCTTTTTGAAGGATGCAAGGTTTAATTGCCTCAAATGAGATTCTATTCTGAACTCTCAGTTACTTTAATTACAATTAAAAGTCGAACTGTTTACTACTAGCTTTAGACCACAAAGCTGCACAGCGTTTATAAGAATTCAACTCATCAGCACAAAATTTGAAGCAAAATATTTACAAGTTGGCAAAGAAAAAAATAAACTGAACTAATCTTACCACGGGCAAAAGTAATGATGATGTTGGGAATAATAGAATTAAGTCTTAAGTGCGGCTTTGTGGTCTAGTGGTAGACTATTGGGCTTGTGATCATGAGGTTGCAAGTTTGAAGTTCGATACCCATCAAGGCTGGTACAAAGTTGTGTCCGTGGACAACGCTTATCACTCACATTTTCCTTACTCCTTTTTGGTGTAAATGAGTACCTGGTCATTAACAGGATTGTCTCTGACTAGTGCCTAGCAATGTCTTATGTTGCCGTTGGCTGGGTACGCCTTGTAAATGTAAAGCGCTTTGAGCCTGCTGAGTGGATACAACGCCATATTTGTATAAATACTCTCCATTGGGAAAGTGGGGTCGGATGGGAAAAGGAGGGAAAGGGAAGGTAGATTGGGGTTAAATAACGTTTTGATTGGGGTTGTTCAAGTTATCTCTATGTGGCATCTCAAAGACTGCCATCTTGAAAAATGTCAGACTATGAATTGTGAATTGCTCATTTTAAAAAGCAAAGGAAGGTTTACTGTACAATTAGAATTTAGAGGCTTTTCTAATGATAATTGATGGTGGTTTTTAGTTTTAAATGGCTTTTACTTTTGAACTTATACTTATAACAGGGAGATTTTTGCTCATTAGTAAAAATAGGTCGAACAGTACAGCAGATTCCCTTTTATAGCAACCAGAAAAACAATAGGGGTAGGGGTAGAGAGGCTTGTTTAGTGCATAGGACTGAATGATGGGAGAAAAAAAAAACTTGAAGAAGGATAGCGGAAAATGAAATTATAGGAGTGAAAGAGACATGGGGATCTTTGACAAGGTTGGAATAGTGTAGACACGGTTTGAAGTGGAAGATGGCCTCTGCTACTCGTTGGAACAGTGTCGACACGGTTTGAAGTGGAAGATGGCCTCTGCTGCTGACCTAAATTTCTCTAGGTGTAACAGTAACAGGCAATGATGGTGATGAACTGAGGTCACAACATGTAGCAGTGCTCACTGTGTTCTCAGCACATCCCTCTACCCAATGAATGGGTACCTGGTACTTATCTTCTGCACTGCATATCATGATTGGGATAGGCAAAGATTTTACACCTTGAGTGATGATCTCGGATTTCTGTGCACCTCCAAACTACACATTGACAGACCTACCAACCTTTGAAAAGTAGAAAAAGTGACACCTTTTCCTGAGCAGCTCCTGGTCGTGACCCAAGATGCACAACAATAATCATTGTATAGGCCTACTAGTAATGTCCTTATATTCACAAGACAGTCAAAGACATTCACTAAACAATACTTAGGCTACATTTCCTGCATATATGGTTGTGGTGGTGGTAACAGTACTGGTTGTAGTAGTATTGGTGGTGGTAGTGGTAAGAGGAGGCTTATTGACGGGTACCCTAAATACAATAAAGCCTTTTTTTTAAAAACTGAATCAGTGTTACAGACGAGTATCATCGCAACAGGAAGTTATGACGATATACGAAGGATGTGAAAACTCGCAGATAAACCGCTGATTTTGGGTTGCCAAGTAAACAGAGTTTAAGATCGTTTTTCACGTCTTTTCCATTCCAGTATTTTTATACTTTTATATGTATAAATGCATTTTTGAAGGATTTGTCTTCCTTTTCTCTCAGCTTCTCAGACAGCAGAGTAAAATTTAAGTTATTGAAACGATTCTTTGAAAGTTGCGCATACAGTAGGAAATGCCTCATCTGAGTCTTTTCTTGACAGCCTATCCATTTTTCTACGTTTTCAAAATGATATTCAAAACAAAACAGACTGGTCAGTGTTCTACCATTTTCCAAACTGACATTCAATCAAAAAACCCCGAACAAAATCTCTTTTTTCACTAAATTTTCGACACATGCAATCGCATTACTCTTCTTTATAATACAAAAAAACGCATTCAATTTAATCTTTTACTTTTTTATATTATTCTTTTTTCAACCCATGTCTGAGCAAAGGGAAAGTGCCTAAAATAGGTAAGTAGGAAGTCAGATTCTGGGGTCGAGGGTGCCATAGTGAGTCAGTTAATTCTTTTTATTTTTTTCAAATTCACCAAAGGGAAAAAAAAGTGACAGTTGGCAGGCCTGTATTGAAATGAACAACACCATAGTTTGACCTTACTCTCAACTTTCACAAGTATGAAATGTGAGATTAGTATATTATCCTTTTCCCCCCATTGCTCTACACTGAGCTTTTATTACACATCAGTTTACTGTGAAAAAAGAAGTCAAAAGTTTTGGCATTATCATAAAAAATTTAATGATTAAAAAAAAATAATCATGACTAACTGTAGTTTCTACTTTTCTTTCATGCATAAATGACATCATCTAAAAAAAAAGTTCAATATATCATACACACACAAAAGGAATTTAAATATCAACGTCTCAGATTCAAGATTGTATATCAGAAAAGAGGAATATAGACATCAACTCATATTCAACATATTGTTATTTTCTTCTGTGGACTACTCCAAATAAAAATACTAGATACTGAAAAAAAGTTAATAAATACGCAATATTTGCTAAAATTTGAAGAGAAAGACTGAGTGGACATAAAATCCCAGCAAGTAATAAATATATACTATCTAGGGCATAAAGAACCAGATATAACATTAACATCATAATCAGTTTTCTCTTATTGAGAGAAAAATTAAGAGAAATTTATTGGATTTACTAACTTTATCATACAGATACGCTTAAACTTGTCATACATTTTTAAACTATGTGCTGCAACATATCAAGTGCATAGCAAATGATTTCATTTGGAAATGAAGACACAACGGAAGTCAATT
>JAUEKY010115028.1:0-10359 GCA_031833965.1 Scyllaea pelagica
TGGATCTATCACTTTCTTTACTCATTACTATCAATCTTACTTTTTCCCACCTGGCGCTGACATGGCCTAAATTGTGCAGATAGCGCCGTAAAACCCTCGAGAAACAAGAAATACCTTTATGAAAGAATAATAGAAGAAAAAAATTAAAAAAGGTTTGAAATATCCCTCTTATAGCCCAAACCCAGTTATATCCAGGTTCATTATCTATAGCTCCTATTGTACAAGGCACAAAAAAGATAAATTTCTCTCTTTTCTAGTTGAAAGAACAGATCCTGTATATGCATTGCACCTCATAACGTATCTGTTCATTTAGCAGAATGCAGAATATTCAGATAGCTTTTCCCTTAGTACCTGTCTATGATGAACTGAACTGACCTGATTTTACTTAATTTTTTTTTAGTTGAAAATACGATGCCCCATTACTGTGTTGGTGATGTGTAAAGGTTTTGTGGTCTAGTGGTAGACTCTTTGGACTTGTGATCGTGAGGTCGCGGGTTTGATTCACCCGTCGGAGACAGCGCAAAGCTGTGTCCTTGGAAAAGGCTCTTTACTCACATGTTCCCACTCCACTCAGGTGTAAATGAGTACCTGACCGTTAATAGCGTTGTGTCTGTCCCAAAAACAATATACTAGCGCCTGGCAGGCTGCTTTTCTTGTCATATTTGTTTCATGTTGCTATTGGTTAGGGACTCCTTGTAAAGTGCTTTGAGCATGTTTAGTGGATATTGCACAATATAAATGCTTTTCTTTTTAAGGTTATTCCTTATGTCTTAAGCTTGAAATAGTTGCTTCACCGTCTTCCTGAATATGGTGGGTTAATAGGAAAATGTCTTGTAAGTGCATCCAAACTATTCAGAATTTTTGGTCTGCTGCATGACCTAGGCATGTTATGTTGTTTTTTGGTGATTCTGTTTCTGAATGACATAAGGCTTTATTGAATTTATTGGGAAAAAATGTGCTGAATATATTATCATTGTTCATGTTCTTCTCTTCCTTCCCTCTTCTCTTCCTTCCTTCTTCTCTTCCTTCCGTCTTCTTTTCCTTCCTTCTTCTCTATAACTGAAATGTGGTCTTCTTCATGATCATGTCCTTCATCCCTCTTCTACCTCAGACGAATAAATGATCCTCTTATTTCTCTTCTGAACCTCTCTTTCCTCCTTTATCTAGAATGAAATATGTCCCTACTAACACACAACTATCTCTCCTTTTGTCTTATTGTAAGCCTGCCTATGACATGATCTATTTTATGTTATTTCTTTTGTTTCTCTTTCTCTTCATCACAACTTCTATGATTTTATCCATTTCATTGTAAACCATATTTTTTTCTTTCCCTCCCTCTTTCACTCCACACCATAAATATTATGTTTGTATTCATTCCATTGTAAAACATGCTCAAATTCATGTTTCTTTCATTCCTTCATTACCAATACCACCTTTTATCTTCTCCCCTCTTTCTTCTTTCTTTCTTGCTCAGACCCATGGAGGCTGTGTTAGTTGCTTTTCTGACTGTTTGCGGGTGCTGACATGGCCTAAATTGTGCCAATAGCGCCATAAAACCCTCAAGAAACAAACAAAAATTCCTCTCCAGAATATTACAATTTCCCTCATGCCTTTGTAAAACATGATCTTGCCTCCCTCCTCCCCCTTTTTTCATGGATATAGATGATATGATTTTACTCTGTATTACCTTCCTTCCTCCTCCCTTTAATGATAGCACTTTTCTTGGATATAAATGATATGATTTTAATCTGTCTTATCTTCCTTCCTCCTCCCTTTAATATATGATTTTAATCTGTCTTATCTTCCTTCCTCCTCCCTTTAATGATAGCAGTTTTAATGGATATAAATGATATGATTTTAATCTGTCTTATCTTCCTTCCTCCTCCCTTTCACAAAAGCACTATAGCATAACCTGCTTCAAAACACATTTGTGTCCACGTTCTTTTCTTCTCTGCCCCTCTTTATCCATGATAAGAAACAAAACATGCTAAGATGTACCCTCATGTGTGTCTTTTTAGGTATATAAACTCATTTTGATTATGTTCATCTAATTGTGTTTCATGCCCTGACTTTCCAATGCATTCTTCTCCCAGATTGTTTGTGTTTCTCACCTTTCTAATTTCAACAAACTTCTACTCAAACATATCACAGTAAAGCCACCACTCACATTCTTTTTCACCAATTTTTATATGGTTGTTATTGTTAAATTTTCCCTCACCTTTGTGGAAACTGCCATAGATGCTTTTCGATTGTTAATTGGCTCTGAAATTACCCGAATTGTGTTGATAGTGCCCTAATTCCCTCGAGAATCAAAGCAAAACTTAGTCTTCCCTATCCACCCAGCCTATCAATGAGATCTTTATTCTTACAGGGAAGCACGCTGAGGTCAAGAGGTCTGCTGAGTCAAAGAATTTAGTCTTAAAATGTTACTCCTGATACTTTGTTGTTTTAGGTTGTTTAGCTTTGCACGAGCATGAAAAGAATTTTCACGATTCTTGACTGGTTTTTATCTTTTATATTTCTTATGCTTATACTTTTTTTCTGGGGTATGAGGGATAGAGTTGGGAGATTAAAAAAAGAGCTATGTATCATAAATCATTCACAGAATTTTCCAGAATTTTGACAGAATAGCCTAGAAAATTAGTGGTAACGTTTACCCATTGTATAAGGCAGTTATTGTAAATTGAATTACTATGATATATAAGGTCAAGCATTTAATTTGTGGCCTTTTGCATTAGAAACTTTTGTTATGTTGGAAATTAGATATCAATATTCAACATCCAGCCCAAGCATTAGTTGTATTACCAAAGAGGGAATATACAACTTATGCTTTGCTTTTATGATATGGTACAGTAGACCAACTATCTTACCAGCCAAATCCAAAAGAAAGCAAGGATTTTACAATAAGCTGGCTTCTGCCATATTATGGGGCAACCAACTGAGCAATTGAGGTTAACTTCTTGCTTGAGGAATTGGTAGGACTTTACCAAACAATTGAGTCAGCCATGTTATGAACAAGACAGGAAGTTTATTATCTTGAAAACATACCAGTACAAGGGACATAACTTCAGAAAACAACGAGTTGAACATTTGCATTGTTAACTCCCTTTACTTGATATTTTTTGAAAGTACTCTATTACAATTTTATTTTCTTATGAATGGTTTGAAGCCTTTCTTTACCCATCATTGTCAATTTATGAAGAATTTGCTTTTATGAATGGAAGAGCATGTTTATGCGTGCATTTCAATTTCTCTTTTTTCAGTCTCCATCCTATATTCGATTTTATTTTCCTTTAGTCTCTCTTTCCCTCCCCCCCCACCCTTTTTTTTTTCAGAATTTAAGAATTCAATTAGTAATATCTTCAAGTTTGGCCATCATTTTTTTTTTTTTATTGTTTAGTTGTTATTCTTTCAGAAATTGTAGCAATCAAGTGTTAATGTTCTAGTATAGATTGAGATAGGAAATTGGTGACTTGTATTTCCCAGGTGTTAAGAGTAAACTCTCTACCATTAGTTTTCTGTCATGTTGTCTGTTGATGTTCCATTTATTTGTTGTAGGAGCATGGGGAGGATTTTAATGTCCGGAAAGGAATCTAAATCTAAATCTCAGATTTATTCAGCCTCCATTTGGTTTTTGAGTCAAACCATTGACCAGTCCTTGTTTTTATCAAGTGAACAACAGATTATCAAAATTTTTGCAATCTTATAAAACGACTCTTCTATCATTGCAGCATGGGTCAGTGTATAAAAAATTCCTTTCTTTTTGTTTGAACCCATTTTACTATGCGGTGTAAAATTAGCTGTTTTGGACAAATTTCGTCAATGATCTATTTCTTCAGTCTTTGTTTTTTTTGCTTTTGCTTCATAAAATTTACAACTTCTCTTATATAAAACCTGTCTCATTTGAATTCTGGTTTGCAGCTTGAATTGTATAGCAATGAGACAGGCTATATTGACAAATTATCATGTTTCGTTTCTCCGTTAAGGCCAATGTCAGTTGAATCTATGAAGGAAAAATTAACCAAAAACTGAAACCCTCTTGGGTGTTTTTTTTTCTTTCCAGGAAGACATTTTTCAGTTTTGATTATTTGATTTGAAGAAAAGTTGTTTTAATCTCTTTCAGGCACAGCTAGAAAAGGTAGAAGAAATGAGAGCAACCTGGTGAAAGATTATCTAAGGAAGAGGAATGTCATTCTATGTCTTGTGGTAGGTTGTAATATGAAGTGGTGGTTTCTACCAGTATTTTGTTTTGGTATTTAAGGGAAATGGAGGTGGTGGTGAAAAGGGGGGGGGGGGGGGGGGGGGTTGCAATTCTTATTGTGGCCAAGGATTAGTTTTAGAATTCTTGTTTGTTTTGTTCTATGTCTACATGATCATATGAACATTCCTTTTTTTTTTCTTTTAGGGGCTGGAGGTTGAAGATGATTGTTGTTGTTACTAATCCATAAGCTGGTTAAAGCCTGGGCTCTACCGTTTAATGTCATGTGATAAATAGAAATGAAGTCTTCCTGTAGTTGCAGCTTTGTATTCTAGAGTTCGTTGCCCAATTTAAGTCAGGGTTTGTGGGAAGAGGTTATTCCTTCATATCCTCTAGGCCATTGCATCCCAGCAGAAAGTGTGTTGTTTTGTATGGGCTTGAGCAGTGTGAGCAATTGGATTCAGTCTGTTGTGGGTGGGAGCTTGGGATTTGGAGTTTTGTGGCAAAGGGGGAGAAAGGGAGGGGAAGATTATAGTGATATTCCTTGGTGGAAAGTTTTGCCAATTTGTTTTTCTACTTAGAGTAGGGTAAGAACTGTTCCATTGCCTATGAATCATTATTTAGTTTCATTTAAGGGTATTGACATAATAAGACAGATAATTCGAATACTGTCACTTTCCATCTTTTCTCAAGGGTGGAATCTTTTTATTTTTCCCTATTATTCCCTTTTATACCATCCTTTATTGTTTTAAATCAAGCATCTACTTCATTTGTATACTCCTAGTTTTGAACTTTTAAAGGGTGCGTGTATTGATGGTGTGAAGAAAAAATAAATTTGATTTTCTTTTTCAAGGCTTGATTCCACTCCTGTGCTTTTTAGCATTAGGGCACTCTTTTTGTTGGTTTGCATTAATTTCTTGCAAGCATTGGGCACATATGATTCCCATGACCTTTGACTCCTTTGGTGCGTTCTAACCCTGTGACCTTTGACTCTTCAGGCCAATGCGGTGGACACGTTGATCACATGGTACAACCCCCTGGAGGACCCAAGCCGTAAGCTTGAAGACGAGGAGCTCATCTACACTTGGGCTCGGCACAACCTGACGGACAGGCAGTGGCGGGACATTGCCAACTTCTCGTGGGAGTTATCTCCCTCCTTGGCCGTTTACTTGCCTTTCAGGTCAGAGACTCTGTTTGTTTTGATTTTCTAGATTGTGATAATGATTGATTTTGTGGGAATTTTTGTTTTGTTTTTTTCTTTGCGTTTTTTACTATGGGTTTAGTTTTGTTTTATGTTTTTTTTCCTGGTTTTTTTTTTCTGCAACAATTTCTTACTTAAAAAAGAATCATTTTCATTTCATTTCATTATCCAGTGCTCTTTTACCATTAAAGTGTAGCGCCAACTCTTCTTGAGACAGAATTTCTCTTGATTGTGTTGTTAGGCCAAGTAGGTGATCAGCCTACTGTATTTTTTTTGTTTTAGTCAGTTAAACAATTATCATTTATGGGGATATTGTATAATCCATTATTTTTCAAGATGAAAGGATACCAACTAGTTTATGAAAATCTAATAATAAATGTTGCATTAAAAAAAAAAAAATTTTTCTTTGAAAAAAAATGTAAAATAAAATCATCATTCTGTCCTTTAGATTCCGGAGTTGTGAGACTTTGAGAAAAGAAATTACACGCCTCGTGTGTATCAACCCTGGCAGCGTGTCACACATCCCTGAGACGGTGAGCTTCCTGGTCACTGCTAGCAGTGTGGAAAACGATGCGCCAGAGGTGAGCATATGTAAACACTGATTTGATCAGTTGGTGTGTAGAGAAAGTTTTCTATATAATAATAATATCAGGGTTGCTAGTGTTCTATAAAAACAAGTGTTCCATTGTAAGTGCAAAATCTTAACAATGTTTTTCTCAATACATCCAGTGGTAAGAAATGGGGTTTGGAGTGCTCTAGACAAATTGACATGCTGCCACTCAGAGATGAGCGGAAGGCTTACTCAATTGTCTCACCCAGTAACATGATACTGACCAGTTGGACAAACCAACCTAAGCACTTTTTCCTTTGTGCCGAAAACCAGTCAGGGTAGTGGCTCAATTGACTGACCAGTCGGACAAACTAGCCTTAGCACTTTTCCCATTGTGCCAAAAACCAGTCAGGATAGTGGCTAAATTGACTGACCAGTCGGACAAACTAGCCTTAGCACTTTTCCCATTGTGCCAAAAACCAGTCAGGATAGTGGCTCAATTGACTGACCAGTCGGACAAACCAGCCTTAGCTCTTTTCCCATTGTGCTGAGTACCAGTCTGGGTCGTAGCTAAGTTAACAAACTTTTACATCATGGTAAGGACGCAGCCTGGAATCTAGCTCTCAACCTGTGACCTACTGGTTCTGAGGCTGAGACTAAACCACTTGAGCCAATATTGCGGGTCCACTTTTTTTCTCTTAGTCTCCAATCGCCGTCTCTGTTTGCCAAGTGGTTGAGCCTCCGCCTTAAAACTGGTTGTTTGTGGGTTCAATCCCAGGCTGCCACTTTTTAAAAAGTAAAACAGTTTAGGAAGACTGCATCCCCGGAAATTCCAGGAAAGGACAAAAAGTTTGTGACAGCCGGACCTGCACAGAATACTGGTTCAGGAGTTAGAGTTTTGGGGGTGCCAATATTGCCTAAGTTGTGCTGATAGCACCTTAAAACTCGTCATTTTCATTATTAAGTATCCTTTTGCCATTACAGTGTAGGGCTGATTCTTATTGAGACGAAATTTCTCTGTACCATGCCATTAAACCAAGCAGATGATCAGGCCACTGTAACTGACCTTTAGGTGGTAGATGTCAAATTTGCTCGGACAGCGGTCTTGCGGCCTACTCTATTCTATTTACAACTGCCAAGGGTTCTTTAACGTGTACAAATTGCACACGGTACCTCCAGGTTTTATCGCCCGTCTGATAGGACTAGGCTCTAGATCCCACCTACTGATGTTGTAGGGATGAGGGGAGTTGCATACAGAGTTTTTCTTGGGGATTTAGGGATAAAAATCACGATGTGATTTTTTGTCCCCAGACAAACTGGAACCCGCATCAGTTCATTTTCAGCGCCAGAGCCATAACCACTGAGCCACTGTGTCCCCCACCTTAAAACTCCCAAGAAGCAACCCCCCCCCCTCCTCAAACAATAAAACTTTATGTTAAATGGTTTAAAAGTTACTTATCCAATCCCCGCTGTGCCACCTCTTCCCCAGCTTTCCCACATCGTGACCTGGGCCAATGTATCCCCTGTACTGGCCTTGTCCTACTTTTCCCGCCAGTATCCGCCCCACCCCCTCACCGCTCAGTACGCCATCAAGGTGCTCAGAGCACAGCCTCCAGTAAGTAATAATACTCCATGGAGTGGACCTTGTATTTATCCCACAGTTTTTGCATTCACCTCTCATTTTTGTTTTTTTTTTTGGTGTCTTTGCCTGTCCTCTCTCTAACTTATTACTGTACTGCTCTCACTACTTTTTGTTTTTGCTATAAATTTATTCTCTCCCCCCCCCCCCCACCACCCTGCTTTCTCTGTCCATTTTCCTTTTTTCCATCATGTCATTCCCCTTGTCTCTGTGCTCTGGTTCGATCATGTTCTAGTAACTTCTTCTATCTATACTCTCCGTGTGGTGTCCGTGTGGTGTCCAGAATAGCACCACTGTGATGCCGACATGTCGTAAGAGGTGACTGCAGGGCACTCTTTCTTTCTTTCCTCCCTTCCTTCCCCTCTCTTTCTTTTCCTGTCTTCTCCTCTCTTTCTTCTTTCTCTCTTGCTCAGACCTGTGGAAGCTGCGTTAGTTGCTTTCTGACTGTTTGCTGGTGCTGACATGGCCTAAAATGTGCCGATAGCGCCGTAAAACCCTCAAGAAACAAACAAACAAACTATCTGAAACGTGTTGTGCCTGACGGAGACCTTTGGTAGAAATGTCACTGTTTCGTCTTGTACCGATGACATCCACAAGCCTCAGATACCTTGTGCTTTGTCATTAATGTATACACCTTGTAGCTATGTGGTCTAGTGGTAGCCTCTTTGGCTTGTCTTCATGAGATTGGAAGTTCAATCTCTGTCAGCAACAGGGCTAAGTAGAGTCCCTCAGAATGGCATCTTGCCCATATTTGGATACCTTAGAGCAAGAATATTTTAACAGTGCTCTTTTTGGCTCTACCTTTAGAATTGATCTTGTTCTAAGTTTTCATCTTTTTTCTCAACTCAACCCAGATGTTAATGAGTACCTAGCAGTTAATAGCATTATCCATATTGCAAACAATTTTTACTCGCCCCAAGCAGGATGCATTTCTTGTTCTGTTTGGTTCTCGTTGCAGTTGATTTGTGATCCATTGTAAGGAGCTTTGAGCAAGTTTACTGAATATTTTGCTATACAAATGTCTTTTATTTTTGCTTGGCTTATCAGAACAAATAAGCCTGTGACCTTGCTTAATACTGAAAAACTAGACATACTTGAAGCTCTAAAAGCTTTTAATTTACTCATTAAGAGCCTGAAAAAGAATTAACTGATTTCAATATTTCCTACTATCTCCTTATGATTCTTTAAAAGCCTTTGAAGCATTGTGTTCTTAAACTTTATTTTGATATATTTCACATCATTATAATCTTAAGATATCCCAAACTTATCAATCTGAAGTCCCCAAACTTTGAGGATTTGCTTAAAATGATAAATGTATCAAGAACTAGGCTACTTTTTTCTGTTGAAACAAATTTACATCTTTTAAGAATACCTATAAAGATAGATATTTTGTTAAAACCAATTGACAATTTTCATAACTGCTGCAAAAGTATGTGGTTTCATGTATATGATAGTAGCATGAATTTCAATCTCTGCTTTCTTGTCTACAGGAAGTTCTCTTGTTCTACATCCCTCAAATTGTGCAGGCTCTTCGCTATGACCCAGTGAGTAACCCCCCCCCCCCTCTTCTCCTCCCATCTTACTGGGCAGAACCCCTGATTTTGTTTTGGATAACTTGATCTTGAGACACAAGATGCTTGAGCCATCAAACTACCTTTTATCTGATAAAATTTGCATGCATCTCTTGAGAGTGACTAAAATAAAGAAATTGTGTAATAGAAAAAAAAATTGACAATTTTTAAGACTGTTGTATATTAGCAAACAAAAAGAAGAAGATTTAGATAACTGGTCACATCTGAGTTTTTAATCCAACCCAGTTTTAACTTTGATTTTAAGTCATATTCTTAGTACTTGTGTTAGAATTCTGTATTCAGTTGTAGCGTGTTTATGCTTGAGTTGTGTGCTACGTGCTCTCATCTGTGTTTTTTGATAGTGTGTAGGGAAAGAGAGGAATGTGTGCTATGGTTTGTGTGGTTGGACGTGCGATTTTATTCAGATGGATTTTGTATGATTAACTTTTTTTTCTCACCGTTTTTAGGCTTTTTTGGATTATGTTTGCATATCATTGCTTTCATTTGTGAATCCAGTTATTTGGATACAAATGCCCTAGTTTTCCAATTTTTTTTAAGAAGGGTATGTCATTCTCCTAAATGGTAAGTTCTTGTACCTAAACTTGAAAAAAATCAAATTCATGAATTTTTACAGCAAAAGACTGCTATCCTTGTGGCTGTGTGGTCTAGTGGTAGATAGACTCTTGGGCTTGCGATTGTGAGGCTGCAGGTTCGACACCCATCCAAGACGGCACAAAACTGAGTTCCTGGAAAATGCTCTTTACTCATACCTATATTTTTCCCACTACGTTCAGGTGTAAAAGAGTATCTGGCCATAAACACTGCCGTCTATGTCTGGAAAAATGTACTAGCCCCTGGCAGAGTGCATGTGTAGTCCTATTTCTTTTGTGTTGCTGTTGGTAGGGGACCCCTTGAAAAGCACTTTGAGCACATTCAGTGGATATCATGTTTTGTGAAGTTATCAGTTCCCCTTTGTACCAACCAATGGCAGTGTAAGGACCCGACATAATATTTGACACCAGAATGTCTCAAAATTGCCTGTAGTGGCTAAGCAGTGTATCTTTGTAGATAAGGCTGTAAGTCCAGTCTCAGGCTACATTAAAATTTGTTTGACCTTCCTAGATTTTGAGTCATTCAAGAGTAGGCACAGTGGGCTAGCCACCTGCTTGTCTTAATCTCTTGGCTCAGAGTTTTCCTGAC
>JAUEKY010115138.1:0-10359 GCA_031833965.1 Scyllaea pelagica
AGGAGTTCATGGTTAGAAAACATTACATGTAGCCTCCCTTCAAAAAATGTGATTTCTTAACTATTTCTAAACCGAAATATGTTTAAACCAAAATAAAAACCGAGGTCCCTTCAATTTTGGTTTGAATGTGCTTCACTGTATCTATCATATTATGTCACACACACATATATTATAAAGTAAAAAATACCCGTAAGAAACGTGAAAACTCCATAGCAAAAATGGTTTACCTGAATTTTTGCCCCTTTGTATCGAATCACCCCCGGTACTGTGGTGAGGGTGGTGAACTCATAGGCAGCCACTTCAGAGTAAACCCCGGCCAGGTTACTCAAGAGGGTCGATTTCCCCACTGATGGAAATCCTGACAAGAAAAAAAACAACACAGAAAGTGGTAGTATTTTCAATAAGACAGCAGAACAAAACTGGCCAATCAAACGTAAAAAAAATGTAAAAAACATACAAAAAAACTATGACAGGGCGGATCTACTAGCTCTGTACTAGGCAAAGAGAAGAAACTGATCATAAAAACAGGAAGGTGAGCTCAAGCTCAACTCAAGGTATTGAGCTAGATAAATGTGTTGTATCATTATTACTCAATCAAGAAAGTTTTCTTTCTATACATCATGAAATAAATACCTTTTGGCCAATAACGGCAACAAAGATGGAAAGACTAACACTGACTCCAATTCACTTCAAAACAGAAATTCATCTATCCATGATAACAACGTGTTGTATGATTGTCTTTCTGTATTCCATTTTCTCTCTCCTCTTACCCGTCCCCTTCCCAAAATCAGTTTGATGTGACAACTAATTGCCAAGCTCGCTTGAAAAGCCAGGGGCTAAATAAGAACTTGAAAATGAAATTTCTTGGAATGGACATCCTCTTGTCATTATTGTCTGATTGATTAATTATTGGACGAAAAGCAAGAGAATGTGTCGGTATTCTAAAACAGTATGGAAGCTTCCATACGCTTTGAGTGTAGAGGGAAAGCAAAAAAATAAATCATTCCTTCTCAATTTGGCACTCTGCTTATATTTTTTCTTCTTTGCTTCTCTAGCCCTCAACTGAACTTCTCAATCCCCCTCATGTCTCTAATGTTAACGTTTTAATGTCATGTTTTAACGCCTGCTTCTACACAGTTAAGGTCACATTGCTAGCGGATCCCTCTGCACATATCAACGCACTGCCACACAGAGATAAATGGAGAACTCACACAAATATCTCACCCAGTCACATTATACTGACCCCAGGCCAACCAGTCTTAGCGCTGTCCCCATAATGTCAAACGCTAGGCGGGCAGCAGCTAAAAAACAATTTTTATAACTTAGGTATGTCGGGGCGTGGGAATCAAACCCGCCACCTGTTGGTTAAAAGGCGAACGCTCAACCAAGTGCGCCAACGAAGCCAGTCCCTTTGTCTCTCCATTGCTTTTTTTTGTAATCAGCACAGATGAACACCTAGGGGTCATGAAATCTAAAGTTAGGTCATACCATATCCACTGGTACCCTTCCCACTCTTCCACAGGTATTTACAAAGTATTGCTTTTTATATGGCTACCTGTATTTTTCAGAGTATCCAAGTGAGCTGGTCATGAAGCAAAAGGTAAAAAGGGTATTTGGCACATGTACTAATCCAACCGCTCGTTGCACCTCTGAACACCTGTTATGAAGGGTATGATGCAGGAAAAGTATCAAGAGTTGGCATTTTCCCCACCTTTCTCTTCACGTCTCTAAACAATTGGGGCTTGGAATGGAGAGAAGATGCATCTACAGCTTTCAAGGAATTTTATTTTCAGTTCACTGACATTTAATTCCACTTTTACAGAACACAGAGGGATATAGATTGAAAAAAAAAATCTACCAATTCCCACTCACATCACAGGAATAAATTGCGTGATTTTTCCAAGACATTTCCAGGAAAAACTCCCATTTTCCAAGACACAATCTCAGCAATATTGAGGATTGCAATGATCTATCATCACTCGAAAAGCAAGAAACAGGAGCATTGATGCCTCCCATACAAGACTCTTTGGTTTCAATACAAAAAAAGCAGTAGAAGAGGAAACTCCTAGGGCTGCAAAATTGTTTACAACCAAAAAATAATCTTGCTTTACATAAACATATTAGCTTTGACATTAAATGCTCAACTTTAGGTGTTTACACGTTGGCCAAAAAAGCATGAAAAGATTTTTTCAAAGACTTTTCCAAGCGAATTCATGAAATCTGAATATTCCAAAACTTTTCCAAGTTTGTTTTTTTTAAATACCAGATTTCAAGAGGTATACGAACACTGAAGAGTTTACCATAACCCAAACTAAAATGTTATCATTATCTTATGATTCATATTATGAGTGTGGACGGACAGGGGTGTTTGACAAGAACCTAACACTAATCTGAACCAAAATCATATCAATTTCCAATACAAGATTTTATGCTAATTATTTCTTCTCAAATGTATGGTAGCCGATTTGAAATAATTTTCGCCAACTCACCCACAAAGCCGATTCGAGCATCACCAGTCTTTGCCACGTCAAAGCCTTCTCCAGTTGCACCACCACCTCCTTTGGGTTCAATCAATTCTCGTCTTAATTTTGCTAATTTTGCCTTCAATAAACCCAGATGCCCACTGGTTGCTTTATTTTTCTGAGTCCTTGCCATCTGAAAACAATAAATGATATGACAAATCTTAATGAAACTAAAAAAAAACCAAAAAAACAGAGAACAAAACAGTGTGCATGGTGATGATGATGATGTCAAGTGACAATGATTTTTTCTATTTTTTGCATCCGGTTTTTGAATTTTGTATGGGAATGTGAGACACAGCAAATCATTCTCTGATAGAAGTTGATAAAACAGATGAATTATCATTGAGCAGTTGCCAAAATTTGTGCCACCAAAATGGGTCATTTTGTTGTCATTTTATGAACAAGAAATGTTAAATCTTGAAGTTATAGGTGCTTGTTTTTGATTGGCAAAATTTATACTCTCCTTCTCTATACTTATGAGCTACACAATAGAGTGATTAGTATGGGATGACAATGTAGGGGAGGTTTGATAATGAGCTTTAGAATTTCTAGTACGCTACAAAATTTCGTGATGTGTTGTCATTGTACGGTACAAGGAACTATTTTTGCATTTTTTAAACACTAGATTTACTTCTGATCTAAATCAGTTTTATCAGTATTTACATAACAGATATAGAAATCAACTTCATGTGGTTGTAGCTCTCCAAGTAGTTTGATTAAAAAGCTATTAAGTAAAAAAGATTTCTCGTACACTACAAATGACGACGGCACACCTTTTGGCAAATGCTCCATTAGCAAAGTAAATCTAAGGAAACTGGGTTATTTTAGCTCCCCTGAAAATTTTTTTCCTATAGAATTTATATATATTGTTTTGTCTTGCACTGGGAGAGCTTAGCTACTTTACCACTGAATCATCTCCCTTACAGGACAAGAACAACACATTATGGTTAAACCCCAGCTTCAACATTACATAGGCCATATCACTGTCGGAGCACCCTAGACATGTTAACATGCTGCAACACAGAGATAAACGCAGAACTCAAACGAATATCTCACCCAGTCACATTATACTGACACCCGGCCAACCAGTCTTAGTGCTGTTCCCATAGTGCTGAACACCAGGCAGGCAGCTGCTAAAAAACGATTTTTAGGACTAAGGTATATTACCAGTTACAAGGCGGACACTCAACCATTTGCACCAACGAAGCCAGTACTGAGAATAGCAGCAGCCAGTTTTGAAAATCATACTTACAATACAAAACAATATTTAAGAGTGAGTGGTAGGCCTTTGCTAGCCTTTTATAAAAAATTTCCCATCTAGATCATGAATCACTCTTATGTGGGTATTACCTAAAATAACCATAGGATGATTATACCTTGCTAAATTATCCTCCTACGATTTATGACTAAAAAAAAAAAATACATATATATGCATCTACAACTAGTCATTCCACTTCAAGTGATTAATTCTTACCTAGTCATTTCAACAAAAACATATAAGTCTATACATCAGTATACAAATGTGACCCATCTCTTCTCCTCTCCCACAGAAAAAAAAAATCTGTGTCTAAAACTAAAGCAATACTACTTGTTTTAATCATACATTGGAGGAGGCTCTTATCATACTGATTAGGCCATAAATTAGAGAGAATCGATAAAAGTTTTCGGGTACATAAATCGTGAACAAATGGAATGTGCAAGCGAGATTACTGAATTTTGTGATTTCTGCTATCATAATATCATTACCTGCTTTATTTTGATAGGAATTTATTTTGGGTAATGTTTATATAAAAAATATGTTGTCTGCCCCCCAAAATGGACGCTCAAAGTCCAGCTCACAGTAACGGTGATCTCAGATAGTTAGGTTTGGCAGATGGAAAGCTATCTTTATTAAAAACAATTTTCAGTAGATTTTTTGACCATCCTAATGACTTGAATCATGATTTGAAGGAGCGAAATGGTCCCAAATATGTTATTTTCCCCGCAGATTAGTCAAAACGTTCAGTCTACTGCCATTTTTTTAGGCCCACTATCTATCAAACTCGGTAAAATACCCTCCACTTATTGAAAAATTGAAATATAACTTTAATAACGCATTGCTCCACCAAATTTGGATTTCATTTTAGCATGCTACACTAGAAAGGCTATTAAATAGGTGCCTTGAACAAATTTAAATGCAGTCGCTGTCCGAAAGTGAATCTTTACCCGAAAGATTACATTCATCAAGCCCGTCAGAGACACATTCTCTCAGCCAAGTTGGCGTTTATGGATTTTGTCAAGACTTTTCAGACATCTGTGGGAGATTCATAGTTAAAAAAGAGAAACACAAGGTTGAAATCGAGGGATTGAAACAGAGACAAGATCAGTCTATCTAGATAGCTGGATACCACACATAGCCCACTCAACGAGAAGCATTGGTCTTTGGTAAACATTTCTTGTGCAGACTCCAGCTGTGCAGTCTTTACTATCATTCCACACAAAAAGACATCACAAAAGGAATCCTGATAAACACAAACCTCAGCTTCAATATCGGCAATTCTTTGAAGAACAGACATGGTGGTGGGTCTTGGTCGCTAAATCCAAAACTTATAATTCCACGATGAACACTTCACTCAGTGCCACAAGATAATAAGAGTCTAGAGGCGTGCAGCTCTTTTCGATCATAAAGCCAAGATTTGTCTAAAGTCTGATTTGATATCAACTTCCGCTAACATAAGCAAAATGGAGTTATAACCCGGAAAGAAACCAGATTGCTCATAGTGTTCGATTTTGTCCTGTAGCTTTCATGCAAGCATTTCTTCAGGTGTAAAATAGATTTTTGAATGTGAAAAATCCAACGATCAGCTGCAGTTTGGATAACCATATCTCTGTCAACTCCTTAAAATCACTGCACGAGAAATGCTTCATGACCTTTTGAACGCGCATGCGCGATTGTTTTCGATGGATATTGTTCAGCAGTTGTTCAAAACAACAGTTTCTTTAGAGTAGTGCTTCATTTCACTTCTTTCTTTAAACTTTGTTTCTTGCTTGTAAATATTGTACAGATAGCCTTTCACTCCACTTTAAATTAATCATTTCTCACGTCAAGCAGATGTGAAAACGTTCAATTTGCCCCAAATGTGCCGTGATCGCGTAGATGTCAAACGCTGAGTGGAAATCACTTTCCCAGAAGATTGCCTCTCTGCATTCCATTTCCATCTCCCGTATCTTTCTGCCACGGTGATTTCAACCGGGACAAAGAAACGATAGGTATTTTCTAATTTTGTCATGGAACTTAATGCACTGAGATTGTTAAACAGATTATTTTGGGCCCTACACTGTTCTTTAGATAGTTTCAGTTTATGATCTCATCTTTCAATGGCTATGACTCAAGAGATATCGAAATATGCAGTTTGTCTTGAAAACGATGGTTTGACTTTATTTGGTGAATGTTTCAATGTCCCTTGTTTTTTTCATTTCATTTCAGAGCCCTATTGTTTTCTTGAGGAAGGCGTCTGTATGATAATGTCTGAGAACAAGCTTGAAAATGATCAAGATTTTGAAGATGAAAAACAAGAAACAGATCATCAGAATTCGTCTTCCCCTGCAGGTGAAATACCTGAGCACCAGTACAGCAAGGTAAAATGATTGTCAATGAATTATGGCTTTACTTTCTTGCATTATTCAAAGAAACATTGAATATGTTTTTATAAGATGGAATCAGTATCAGATTTCAACTGGATGTGAAAATTTGAAGCCCACAAAGTAATTTCATATTTGCCCAGCTGCTTATCCCTAGTAGCGCGGGGAGACTACATATATATAGGTGCTGGCTTGTTCAGCCGGGAATCTCGAAGCGACTATATATAGTCGCTGCCCGTGAACTTCTGAATGGAAAATTTTCAGCAAGCTAACATAGAGTGAAAGGAAACTCCCCGGTGTCAGTATAATGTGACTGGGTGAGATATTCGTGTGAGTTCTCCGTTTATCTCTGTGTGGCAGCAGATTAACATTTCCAGAGGGCCCCGTTGTGGATGTGACCTAAATTGTGTTGAAGCAGGCGTAAAACCATAATGTTCAGAGGAAATTCAGAGGTCAAGTCTATAATTAACTACCAATCACTATGCAAGTTATTTAAAGTCCAGGGGTTACTGCAAAACGTCATATTGGCTGTCGAAGTGAAGTGTTCCGTTGTTTACACTGACCAGGTTATGGCAATGTTTTTTTATGGTTGTTCTCCTATTTTTGTTAATTTCTTTGCCTTTTTTCTTGATATGACCATTGCAACGATAGCTAGTATCATCTTAAACAAGACCTCAATTGTTATATATATGCCCTTTTAAGCATAGTTTACATTTGTGGTAATGATATGTGTATGGTGGTGTTGAATTTGTTTTTTAAAAATCATATAAAATCATAAATCTAAATGATTTTGAAAAATAAATGTTTTTCTTGTATAGCTCAGTTTATACCCTTTCAGAATATGTGCAGTTTTATTGATAAGCTATCACTGTGAAAATTCAAGCGCAACCCTAGACTTTGGAATTAGCTTTCTCACACACACACTTTAGTAAACATTTAACCTCGGCAAATGGTTTATTTCACCACACGACTTCTGGTTCATTTGTGCAGCGCTACTAGGGTTAATCATACTTAGATTAAATTCAGACTAATTGGATTGAAGACGGGAAACTTGATATGTTTTCAAACTTAACATCAGCAACTGCTATATTGACATTGTAATTGCTAGTTGATAACCCCCTGGAATGGCCTGTGAAAAACCAGTTTGTTTTGCAGTTTTGTATTATTGATGTCTATGCTCACATTAAAACTGCCTCGAAAAACCTCTACCGAATAAAGAGGGAAGGGGACCCTTGATCCTGGGGTTTTTTGTTTCCTTCATTGTTTATGTGACCAGGTCTCTGGTTTTTATCGTGCCTGAAGACGACCTTTGATCGAAATGATGCAGCCTCTCCCTACATAGTTTAGTTTTCATTGATAAAAGCAAAATTACTTTGTGTGCTTTCTAGGTTCCAGCAGTTTTATTTTTACCACACTGGAGCCCTTTTTGTATTATATTACACCCTGTTGGCATCAGGGATCAAGAAGCATATTCATAGGCTTGTTTGTGATGAGTTTGTTTGCCAAGCTTTTTTCTTACTTCTCCTAAAATTGTTGAGATAGCAATTTTACTCCATTTTTAGCAAGAAGTTCATTGCTGATTTCTATCCCACTCACATTTAATTAGCATTTATTGCTGTTGATCTTCTGTGCGAAATGGCCTCAGGAAATATTTGACGGCTAGATTATGCATTTTATTCAGATGTTGAAGATAAAATTCCCTAATTCCTTCTATGTAACACAGCCCCTAACTTCCCCTATTTTCTTTTCTGCTCCAAAACTTTTTTCTTATAAAATTACAGAGAAATCCAAATGAAATATAAAGATTTAAGAACAAAGTAAGAATTATACATCCTGAGCTAAAAGGATCAAACCATTAAATAGACGAAGTCTGATGGGCAGGTGGCTGAGTGGATGCTCAATCAAGAAATGAACAATGCAGCACTTGTTTAGTCCGATCCCTGGTTAGGCCTTAATGTTTTCACTGTAGTTGAAAAAGATAAGCTTCTTCCATCAGTCAGCTTAGCAGCTGATGCCTAGAAAATTCTAGTCTTTTCATGGATTTATTTTGGTAAGAAAGAAAAATTTCCCCTTGGGGATTAATAAAGTGAATTTTATTCATTTATTTCACTACAAATGTGTAAGTTAAAGTCATGCAAAACATATAATGTATATCCTCTAAATGAATGGCTTAACCATAGATTCATCACAGAAATTCACAACAGCAGCAGCATCCTTATTTCAAAATAAATAACAACTGGAAATAGTATATACAGTGTCAGATTATTTCTAAAAACAATGAGAAGCTTTCCTCCACATTTTATCACTCAAAGACTGGTGGTAAAAAATGTATTTTTACTGAAATTTAAATTCCGGCATATAAGCATGTTTAAAAATGGAAAATTTATTATTGTACACTGCATAAATGTTTGTGTTATATTCATTAATCAGCTGGTTCATTAGAAGGTAAGGGGGCATCTTTGACTGAACCACATCAGAAAAATACAAGAAACTAGGTTTGCCAATAACACACCCCAGCCCATAATGCGGCAAGCAGGCCAGGGTTACATTTCACATTGGTTGCAATCCTATATATATATATTGATGACTTATGGTATGAATGATTCATCCATCCCAGATCACTCTTATGTTACTGGAATCAATGAAATGCTTATTCCTCTTTTTTAATTTTTTTTTTCTATTTCCCCATCGTTTGTGATCCAGGAGGAGCTTAGGGAGATTTCTGAAAACGAAGCTTCTCGTCGGCGTCCAGAATGCCTTGATAAAGCATTTGACACGTAAGTTTTGGGTGGATAGTTTGAACAGCAAGGTGTGAATCAAAGAGAGAATGGTTTGAACTTTATTCACCACAGCCAGACTGTTTTTAGGTTGGAGATCCAGCCCTTTTAGATTTTTGGTTTTGGAGTTTTTGCAATCATAATAGGCAGGGAAGAATCTGTCTGTATGTAATAAAGCTGACAAATTTTTGCTCTTTTGTCATCCAGCAGTCATTTGTCACTGGCTGAGATCTTTTCGCTCTGAGTTTTTTTATGTTTACAGTATAGATGATCAATTGAGAATTCTAACATTCTCAGTAGCAAGAAAGCTACAGTTGTAGTCAGATTGTGGTTATAGCACATTGTCCCTCACAAACTTCTGTTTTTCTATATCAGCATTTTGAAATTATCTCCTATTTAAAAAGATTGTAGTTTGCAGCTACAATGTAGATTATTAATCAAATTCAACATAAGGAAATGTTCACCTGTTGAAATGAAGTGGGTATTCAGCATTGTTTTTATGCCAAGCAAGCTGTCAGCCCCTGAATGACAAAGCTGTATCCTCTCAGCCCAGCTGGAGGCTGTGGTGGGTACCAAGTATCAGCGTCCTATGAATTGCTTGCTGCCCATCATGACAATGTGAGGCAGTTTCTACACACAAGTACTTTCTAGGCACAGCTCAGTCTTTGTATGTCAACAGAAGGAGGCAGTAAAATCAAGTAGCTAGGTATAAAATAGAGCTGCTTTCTTAAAACCTCTATGCTGCCAGCAAAGGAACACCAGGCAGAACAGGTCCTTGTTGAACTAGTTAAACATCTGGGGTATAAAGGTGCTCTGCTTCTGTGGATTGAACCCACAACCTAATGGCACCATGGCAGCCATTCTACAGAGTAAGACCTCTGTGCCATTAACACTCACTTAAATACTTGCGGAATGGGAGATTTATATAACTCTTGTTATCATGAACATTGAACACAAAGTTGTGGCTATGTGAGGGTTACCTTTCCTCTTTCATGCTCATGTTTTGAGTTAGAATCTGACTTGACAATAATCTGATGGGCCATTATCTTTCAGGAATGGGAAGTGGGATCCTGAGCGTTGGTGGTTTGCGTCTCGGGAGAATTCTCCTCTGACAGTGGATGGCAAGGAGAGGCAAAGGAAGGTCATTGATTTTGATCGGGATTCTAAGAGGAAAATGTCAGGTATGTGGATAGAACAAAGTGAGTGGTAATTTGGACGGATTTCAGATTTTTTATCCTAAGTCAGTCTTTCTCAGTTGTTTTTTTTTCCTTTTTCAAAAGCTACTGAAATAGTTAGGAGTGACTAGAGCAGAGGTTCTTAAACTGGGGGGCGCACCCCCCTAGAGGACTGTGACGAGTTCTCAAGGGGGGTAGGAAGGGAATGGGGAGAAGTGCGATCCCAGCATTTGTAGAGAAAGATGCATCTTAGTTTGGGGGAAA
>JAUEKY010115249.1:0-10355 GCA_031833965.1 Scyllaea pelagica
AGAGAGAGAGAGAGACAGAGAGAGAGAGACAGACAGAGAGAGAGAGAGAGAGAGAGAGAGAGAGAGAGAGAGAGAGAGAGAGTCAATTTTCGGAGACCTTATGTTTTGTCACAACATCATGTCAGTATGACATTTCTGATATAACCCCAGTGCCCACTCTTCCTACCAAACCCCAACTTTTTTCCCGCGAAGAGAGCATTTATTGCACTCAGACCCTTCGTTTCAACATTTTTTCTCCCAATCTTATAATTTAAAGCCTTTCACGCATGACTCGATTACCATGAGGCGATTCCTTTGTCCTCAAGAATTGAAAATCAAGGCTGCAACTTAATTCTAAGAGACAGAAAACAAAACCGGCAACTAACAAGGAAAAAAAACAAACTAGCCCCAACACAGAATATGAACCGCAGAGAACTAGCGGTGCACCATATCATAAAAGAAAACCATGTAGCATCGTCACCTAGACGTCAGTAGGCAGTGAGCCCGATTTATATGTCTGTGTCACATCGGGTGCTGTGACGTCATCGTAAGGGGCGGTTGTGGCTAGGCTGAGTTGTTGTCCCGCGGGATTAAAATGGCGGTCCGATGCGGCCCGAGGAGGAAGTCATTAAAGGGAGATAATGTCTGCCCTCTGCCTTCTTAATGATAATATCTGTCTGCTCTTTTCATTAATTTACTTTAAACACATGTGGGTTTATTTTTTAATGTGCTACTGGAGAATGAATAACTCGGTCCGTGCTGAAAACCGTCTTCACCCCCTCCCCCAAACCAGAAACAAATATACTGAAAATAACAAACTATCTCTACCTGCAACATGATGAAGAAGCAAAACTACCATCACCACCACCAAAATGACAACCACCACCACCAACACCACCAACATCACAATCACAGCCTTTCTCTGAACCATGACCATCCCAGCGACCACCGCCATAATCTACCCCCCCCCCCCTTTTTTCAAACCACCACCACTACCACAAGGGGATTCTACGCTATTATTCTTGCATCAATCTCTTCCAGTAGTATATAACAAATCTACTGTCCCCTTTGTTGTCAGATGATCATTATACATATGAATAATCCGCCAATAGGTGTATACTGATAGGTGGTATACAGCAAAACAAGTCACAAAAAGTCCAATGGATCATCAATATGATGACCACAATGATATGGAAATATATGATAAGGAAAAAGGGGAAAATGCTATATAATCGTCGCAAGCAGATGCGAAAATTGCGCCTTTTTAGAAGGGGTTAGGCATCAAGAATAAAGAGTAAAAGCATTGTTCTTTGCTTTCATTAAAAGAAGAGTCATGCATAAATAACATGCATACCTTTTTGGATATTGCTTTTCCATTAAATTTCTGTACTTTGTATGTGTGTCTGAGAGAGAGAGAGAGAGAGAGAGAGAGAGAGAGAGAGAGAGAGAGAGAGAGAGAGAGGGAGAGAGGGAGAGAGAGGGAGAGAGAGAGAGAGAGAGAGAGAGAGAGAGAGAGAGAGAGAGGGGGGGGAGAGAGGGAGACTGAGGCAGGGAGTAGCAAAAGGACCTATAGAAACTATCATAATATGCACATAGATAAGGAAGGGTAATGGACAAAAGATGGTGCCACAGATATTTGATTTATCTAAATGATAATGATAAATGATTATGAAAAGCACTGAAAAAGGGAGGACAATATAACCTGCAGATAAGAATGAAAGAAAACAAATTACCTTGTAAAGGCTATCCTAAAGATTTCAAATTTAACCCTTTAGCTGTGGAAATCAAGCCCTGACATTTTCATCTCCCTAGCCACTATGATTTTGACCTCAAACCAAGTATTGTCATGGAATTCTAAAGCTAGTAATGAAAAAAAAATGTTAACACATCTCATTTCTTCTTTAGAATGGCACTATTTTAAAGCGACATTGCTGTACATTCTCTTTTTTATTTCTAAATTTTGTTCCCTCTTTTCTTTAACGATTTGAAAAGACTATGCATGCATTGCTAAGGTGAATTGCTTCTACATAAATTACAAATACAAACCAATCATTTTCAGACTTACGGTGTATTTTGTTGAGCTGTCATTCTCAAGGTCTACAACATTCCTGGCAACTATTTCACTGCCCCTAATTTCAAAATACTGTAGATCGGTGCCTCCAGAAAGAGTCACTGAGAAGTCTTTGAATGGGCTCTGATGTAAAAATCAAAGAGAAGATAAAGAAAGGTAAGAGTCACAGGATGGCCAAGTAGATAATAGATTTTCTCTATAAGCTACACTATTGTGATGATTAGTCTAGTAGATCTATCACTGGGTAAAAAGAAAAAAAAAACCCAACTCCAAAATACAAAATGCTTGACCACCCCACACCTTTCTCCTGAAAAAGGAAGACTGAATTAAGAAAGGGTAAAAAAGGGTCCATAAGCAGTTTGTCAAGATTTTAAAATGTTTTTCTTTTTAAGAATGTAGGTTGAATTATTGATCTATCTATGTTGATGAATGCATAGGTAAAAAAAATTGCCAAAGTTAGTGCTATATGCTTGGGGCAAGCTCTCAGAAAGAATTCACATCTTATTGGTATATCAATGGATGCATTAAAAAAAACAAAACAAAATAAGATATTGAGCATTGGCTATGAAAAAGAAATGTTGAGGTTTTGTAATGTGCCATATCAGTTCAACTCGCTCAAGAGGCTTTTTAGAGGGTCTCTTGCCATCAGCACCAAGAAACATGTCAGATGAGACATGCAGCCCCCTAAGAAGTAGTGCATTTTCATCTCACACAAGGAAAATAATGTTAATGGTCAGGTACTCATTCACGCCTGAATGGAGTTGGAAGAGTGTGAGCAACAAGATTTTCCAAAAGACCCACCCTTGCATCATCAGTGACAGCAAGCAACATGCAACCTTTATGGTAATAAGCCAAAAGTCTACCAATACACCATAAAGTTACATGAAGATGGTGCATCTGATCATAATAAAATCCATCGGTTAACGTTTTCAGCATTATACCCTGAGCTATCATCCATTCTACCTCCAGAGGAAAATTTGATTTGCATATAGAGCAGTAAAGAGTTATTCAAGGCAATAGAGTGGGTTTGCTTTTCTCTATAAATTGAGCTCAGAATCTAATTCACGGCCAAATTTTAGATATAAAGATACTACTGGGGGGGGGGGGAAGTAAAGTTATTCATATAACTTATACACTATTACACATGAAAAATAAACCATTAAAGAAGGCAAAAACTAATTTTTCATTTTTCATTCAAATGTATCAAACATGCTTATAATAAGCAGGTGCAGAGAGAATAATGAATATGATGATTCCCAGACTTACATCCACATCATTATCATCTGCAGAGAAAATTATCACTCTATCTCCATTGGTTAATGTTCCTCTGATGCTTCCTCTGTAAATTTGTTCACTGAAGAAGGGTGGTGTGTTGCGAATGACTGTGACAAACACAGTTACTGTGTTTGTAGCATCAAGCTGTGGATCACCTCGATCTTTTGCTGACACAGTGCACTAAAAAGAAAAAAACACAATATTTTAAACTTCATCATTCTCTGACAGCAAGAGTAACACACAAAACAGGATTATACAGCATGTAAAGCATAGCAATTGCATGCCAAAACCTTTTGCAACAAAAAAACCCAAACAAACCTAAATTAGCCTTAAACATTATTGAGATATTAGAAAATATGTGTTAGATAAAATGAAAGTAAAGCAAAGATTGGTATCATTGATAAGGACAAAAATGTAAAAAAAAAACCCTGCTAGTTTAATACATACATAAAATCAACACCTGGCAACAATCCAGAAAAGGTTGGCTAAGTTTTGAGATACAAGGAAGTTATGATCTTTTGTGGTAATTTTTGAGTCTATCTAGTTTTCTTCACTGTCAGGGTGATAAATGATCATGTGTGGTAATTTTTGAGTCTATCTAGTTTTCTTCACTGTCAGGGTGATAAACGATCATGTGTGGTAATTTTTGAGTCTATCTAGTTTTCTTCACTGTCAGGGTAATAAATGATCATGTGTGACAATGTTTCAGTCTATCTATTTTTTCTTCACTGCCAGGGTAAAAAGTTATCCAACTCCCCTTGTACTATCTCATCTTGCTGTATTTTGTTAGATAATTGCTTCGATGTCTTACCTCATAGGGAGTGGTCCGTGTATCCCCAGTCAAATCATTCTTGACGTAGAGAATGCCAAGATACTGATCAACATCAAAATACTTGGCACACTCAGAGTCCCCAGTCAGGGTGAACTCTCCTTGTCCATTCAAACCCTGTGGTCAAAGAATTCAATCAGATTACAATGGAATTGCTGAGAGTGAAACCAACCAATTATTGAGCTATTTTGCTCTAGATAATCCAGTATTGTGTACATATTTTAGATATTCAGCTGACGTCATAAGCGTTGAATAAAAGCATTAGGCAAAAACAACATTTGTTTAATTATTCATTTTTCTTTCTTCTCATTTGAATTATACTATTTTGATTCTTTAAAGAATAGTCATAAATGGAAGTGCAAGAAATATCTTACTGCATCTGGGTCTACTAAGGTGAGCTGGGTAACAGAAGATCTGATGGGTTGGTTCTCCAGGATGCGTTCAAAAACTGTGGCAGGGTTGAATACTGGGGCATTCAAATTTCTTGTCACTGTAATTTTGCAGACTTTAACACTGGACTTTCCAAAACCATCTTGAGCTCGGACACGAATCTGCATTAGAAGAGGAAAGTATCTAATAAAATAAAATATCCTAACCAATATAGACAACAAGAATGTAAAGATTTAAAAACATGGTAAATGAGGAACATGATAACAAGTATGATCAATTCGATATCATTGATATTAACCCAATGGGCAGTGGCTAAAAACTAGTGGATGTGCTGCAGCTTGGAATTGAACCCATGACCTACTGATTCCAGGCAGACACTCAACCAGCTCAACCGGCGGTGCTGGTCATGCACTCATAATACCATAATATGTTTCAAATAATTCATATTGAATTTGTTGAAAGTAAATGAATATATTCATTCACGAATGAATGGAAAATGATGCTCACATCCAGCAAAAAAAAACAAAAACAAAAAAAAACCACAAAAACAAAGGAACAAAAAAGGAAAAAAGAAATTTTTGATAAGTCAATCTGCCAGCATCTTTACTGGAAAATTCATTATCTAAATTGTGCTTTTTACCTTTCTCTGATCATGTGCACCTTAATGATTCTAACGCAATATGGAAATCAGCGTAATAGATTAAATTATTGGTAAAACTAGCATCAGAGCCAAAGCACTAACCTGATAAAATTCAGCAGCACTGCCTGCAATGCCTCCAGCTGCCACTGTTATCTGGCCACTGGTGGCTCCAATGTTAAAATATGAGCCAGCGCCATCATCACCAATGATGCTATACCTGATTGATGCTGTGTTGAAATTAATCTAACATAAAGAGAGAAAAATAGTATTAATCTAACATAAAGAGAGAAAAATAGTATTAATCTAACATAAAGAGAGAAAAATAGTGATGAACATTTTGCTTTGTTATTGTAGATAAATTTTAAGTTAGTCATCCTGTGTTGTTTGTTACATATCATTAGAATAAGTTCTATGATAAATAAGACTTAAAGTCAACAACAACAATTTGAATTTTTATTGAGAAAGGATGTGTAAATTTCTGTCAACCTCTCCACCCAAACAGTAGGTACCAACTGGCAGATGGTAACCAGTATTTAATGCGTGTGCCAGATGCCAGCTTCATACTACATAAATCTAAAGTAAAAAAGTTGACATTATCTACTTTTGGTTTCTCAAAAGAAAAAGTGAAGATGTGCAGTAAGTCTTAATCTGTTATGATCTAATTATATTATCACTCCTAACTGTATACTATTACTTACAAAATTCAGAGTAAACTATAATGCATTATTCTGTTATTGTATTGATCATTACCTGATGACATTTAGATACCATATCAAAATTAAAGAGTCTTTAAGAAACAACAATTTGATGAAAGATAATCAAAGTCAAATTTAAAAAAGTATCAAAATATTCTTAGAAATTATTTGAAGCTGACAATTGATATTTTCATGGCAAAATTGAACAACTCAGTATCTCAATATTTGTAGAAAAAAAAGACAAGACAAAGAAAATAGTCTATATCTTTCTCGCTCACTTGAGTATCTGCATCTGTAGCAGCAACCGTGGCCACTTCTGTTCCTGGGGCAATGTTAGCTTGTATTCCGTTGTCACAGCTAGTAAGACTGAAGACTGGAGCATTTTCATTGCGCACAATGTTCACTGTAACTGTTGCAGGATTGCTTTGTTCATTTCCGCCATCAACAGCAATAACTTGGAACTGAAAAAAAAAAGATGCCAATCAACCATTAAAAGACAAATTTAAATACATCCCACAAAAGCTTGGAGATAAAAACACTGCACAGTGTGAATTGGAAAAGTTGAATGCTATCCGAGAACATGTCATTTATATGTGACTCATGACAAAATAAAATAGTATCTGGCAAAAAAGAAAAAAACAAAACAAAAAAAAAAAAACAGGCACAAAAACCCCAAACCCCCCAACCAACTGCAGATCATTACCTAGGTATAAAGTCTAAATTGATTTACCAGAATTTGGTCTCGTGGCTCCTCATTCAATGGTGTTTTCACTCTTATGACACCATCCTCATCAACTTGGAATGGAATGGAAGGATTATTTGCCAGTCTGTAGGTGATGCTATTGTATGGAAACTCTTGGTCACCGTCAGTTGCAGTCACCCTCAAAATGGATGACTGGACATCTGTATCTTCACCAATGGTGGTTTGATAACTTGTTGGATCAAATACTGGAGTTCTGAGGTTTCTATCCACATTGATCTTCAGGGTCTTTCTATCACAAAGGTTGCCTCCATCACATACCACAATATCCACCTAGAAAGGAGTAAATTCAATATTTTATCCCTCTTATTTGATATTTTGCGCCTGTAGAGTCTAAGAAGTGTATCTTTGTAGATAAGGCTGAAAATCCAATCTCATGCTACATTAAAATTTGACCTCCCTAGGTGTACACCTCAATGTGTATTTTCTTTTGAGTCATTTGAGAGTGGGCACAGTGAGCTAGCCATCTGACTTTTGTTTGATATCAGATTGGCTTGGTACTTTTTGACACATTCTAGTGTCAAACATCATGTCGGGTCTCTATATTGTTAGGCGGTACTAAGGGAACTGATAACAAAACAAAAACATTTCATATTTTGATATGCTTGTCTTTGGGTGAAAATTTGATTAAACTATGATATTCACTGATAAAAAAAAAAAGAATAACAAAAAAAAAAAAATTCCAATTTTGTCTTGTTGACTGACTAAGTAATTTTTTTCTGATATGCAACTCATAGATAGAAGCTAAAACAAAAACAGCAACATGTTATTTTCGTAATGGCCTTATGAAAAGACTTACATAAAGCACAAGGATGTTACTTCCAATCAAAGATTTTGTAAGAAAGATTGATGCTGACTTGGGATTCCCTGCAGTGGGCAGAATACTGAAATGATCCAAGGCGTTGATGTCTCCTTCAATATCATAGGATAACGCATTGAAAGGATCCTGCAGAGTTAAAAGAAACAATGAATATGAATTAGAAGCCATATTGATAAAACAAAAACATAATATGGCTTTTAGATGCATCAATTATTGAAATCCCACACCATTCCATGCAAAATCTAGGGAAATGCTTTTTGTGTAGAAAATATATAGAAGAAAAATTCATATAATAATTCAACATACATTTTCAGACCTTTTTGTGTTCACCAGAATGATAGTATTATAAGACAGATGCTTGGTGTAAATCCATAAAATGTAATGAATGTTCAGTTTTTCCTAGGAGAAACAGCAACTCCATAGTAAGAAAGAAAATTTAAGATAAGAGTGAAATTTAAAGTTTGATGCTATCAATGAACACACTTGAGAAATGCTTTTTCAGTTATATTTCTTGTCTGAAAACATATTTCAGTGCTTTACAAAAAGAGAAAAATCTCATCCAATGACAGTATAATGACACTTAGGCATCCAGTCTTGGTACGACTCTCATAATGCTGAACTGCCAATCTGCAGACTTTGACGACAATTATGGCATGGCTTGCTGAGCAAACTGAAGACCCTGGGCGTCACTTGGGAGGAGGCTAAAACCCGTGCCAAGAACAGAAATGAGTGGCAAATTGCAGTTGAGGCCCTATACTCCTCAATAAGCAAAGAGGACTGAGTGGAGTAAGTCAAATTGAGGCAGACACTATCCAATGAGCCAATGGCACAGGTAGTTACATGTAGCTGTGTAGGTGCAGTTATTAGTATTCTTTTTAGCTTTTTTGCCCTTTTTTCAATAAGAAAGTAATATATCATAATTAAAGTTTAGATAGATATCCTATCCATTTTCAATACCAGTTGTTGAGATGTGTACACACATGCACACTGCTGGCATCCATTTTGGTATACTAGACTGGGTGAACTATTACACAAAGTAGCTAAAGACAAAAGATAAGATCAACAGTAGGTTAAATAACAAGGAGGACAAGATTTTTCATATTTTTGACATTTGTTTAGCAAAGCTTCACTGTTTCCTGCCTTCAAACAAGCAAAGAAAAAAATAATTAACCTTGTATTCAATTCTTTAAAAGTGAATGAAAATTAATAAGAATCCTCACATCAACATCATTTTCAACAACGTTGACAGTATAAACGGATACTGTATCTTGATCATTGTCAATGTTGATTTCCAGGTTTGTGTTGGAGATCACAGGGGGAGTGTTGCGCACAACTGTCACAGAGGCTGTTGCAGTATCTCTTGCACCTCCACCATCAGTAGCAATCACAGTGAACTGAATGATTCATGGAAAGATGGAATAAGATAAGTTAAGGTCAAAAAAGACAAATTATTTACAGCTTCCTTGTAAGAATCTATAATCATTTCTTCTTTTTAAGAATCAGCTTTTGCTGAGAAAGAACCAAAAAAAAAAAAAATAACCCGCCAAAAAACACAGTTAAGAGTTTGAAAACGGGTAGTAAACTATTTAAGCTAAATGCCTGCTGTCATGTTCAAAAGTGGTGATTAAATGGTAGCTGTTTTTCATTAAGAAAAAATAAAATGAAAAAATAAAAACCTTTTGGGTATTTCACAACACACAACAATATAAGCTGAGGGAGTAAATAAGACAACAAAATCGATAAAAAGATGGTTTGAAGATGTTCATGGCAAAAAAAAAGGAAAGAAAGGATAGAGCATAAAACTATTTACCCAGTTTCTCGAAAGCAATGTCAGTGACAAGTTCTGATGAAAACTAGAGAAACCCTTTTGAGACAATTTCATCATTTCATTATCCTTTCACCATTACAGTGTAAGGAAGACTCTTATCGAGACAGAATTTCTCTTGATCATGCCATTAAGCCAAGCAGGCGATCAGTCCACTATGACCTTTTGGTGGTAGTGACAGGATTTCCTGTTTGCCTGGACAGCGGTCTTGCACATTAATATTTTTGATTTCCAGCTGCAAAGGGTTCTCTAACTTGCGCAACACGTACACAGATTCTCCAAGCTTATTGTCCATCAGCGATAGAACTAGGCTCTAGACCTCAACTACCAATGCTGCAGGGAGATGAGTGGCACACAGGGTTTTTCTTAGGGTTTTAGGCATATAGACTTGAACCTGCTTCACTCTGTTTCAGAGCCAGAGCCATAAGCACTGAGCCACTGAGTCCCCATTATTGAGATAGCAATAGCTGCTAATCATGGAAAATATGCCATCTAAAAATGACATTAACGGGTCATCAATTCTGAGGATAAATCTGATATAATGCAAAACTATCAATGTTAATCTTATCTGTTTAAGCACCCTGTTTTAAACATTTCAAGGCCAAAACATCAGATTAAGCTGACAGCATAGTTGAAATCACTCCTTCTCTTCAAATAAAGCAAATTTTACAAGATGAAATAAAAGGTTATCATAAATTAAAATTGAGCATTAAAAGAATGATATCAATAGCATATCAATTTAATTGCAGCTTACAGAATAGAGGGAAAGATCCGAGAGATCTCTTTCCAGACTTGTGAGAATATTGATCTGGCCCTGATTATTTGATCCAGAAATCACTGTGAAGTAGTCATCGGAGTTGGTACCAAAAGTGGAAATCCCAAAGGAAAAGCTGACTTGATTGTATGGGCTCTGAAATGCAGTTTGTACAAGAATTATTTGTTTATCTTAACTTCCACAACATTAGTCTCTCTTTGAATCAAGGCAGAATCTACATTCGATCCCTCCCTGTACCACTCCCCCTTCCCCTAGAAATGAAATGACAGCCCACCTCCCACCTCACCCCCCCCCCC
>JAUEKY010115471.1:0-15816 GCA_031833965.1 Scyllaea pelagica
TGTATATAATCAATGTTATGAAGAAAGAAGACAAATTAAATCAGTATAACAACTCTCTCTTTCAAATAAGTTCTAAAATTGAACTTTAATAAGATTTCAATATTTATCAACCCTTTCCAAACCAAAAACAAAATAAAAGGCAAATCAAATCCCACATGACATTCTGCTTTCAATTTCAAAGTTCCAAATCAAGTTACTTTCATGCTTTGACCAGATGTACTTTCATAACACACTAAATGACATCATAGTTATATAAAAATCTACAATACTGCACTGATGAAGTTCACCATCTTTAACAATTACTGTGTCAACATGGGCTGCTTACGTACTATCCTCTGTCTTGCATTAAAACTCCTCATAGAAAGGATAAAACTTGTGTTCCAGAGCTCTGTGGAATAGATGCAAAGATGATTTAGCTTAGACATTAAATGAAACATTTACACACAAATAACAAAAATAATCTACCTGGACAATCAATGTCGTGTTGAAAGTTAGTTAAAGAGTTCACTTTAAAGAAAAAAACGTTATGGTTTAATGCCTGCTTCTACACAGTTTAGGCCACATCGCCGGCGGAGTACTCTGGGACATGTTAACGTGCTGCCACACATAGATAAACGGAGTACTCACACGAATATTTCACCCAGTCACATTATACTGATACTGGGCCAACCAGTCTTAGTACTGTACCCATAATACCAAGCGCCAGGTAGACAGCTGCAAAAACCGATTTTTACGACTTCGGTGTGTCGCAGTGTGGGAATCAAACCCTCCACCTACCGTTTACGAGGCGGACGCTCAACCAAGTGCCCCAACGAAGCCGGTAGAGTTCACTTAGTGAAGCTTTGTGTTCTAGTGGTAGACTCTTGGGCTTGTGATCCTGAGGTTGCACATTCGATACCCGATGGAGATGGCACAAAGTTGAGTCTTTGGAGAAAAGCTCTTTACTCACACTTTTTACACTCTATTCAAGTGTAAATGAGTACCTGGCTATTAGCAGACTTGTCTCTGTCCAGAAAAACATGTACTAGAGCCGAAAATGCTGCATGTCTTGTCCTATTTGTTTCATGTTGTTGTTGGCTGGGGACCTCTTGTAAAGCACTCTGAGCACATTTTGTGGATATTGTGTTATATAAATGCTCTCCTTTTTAAGAAATCATCATTGACATCTTTGACAGTTTCAGAAGTAATTTTCATGGGAAACAGATCATTTCATTGATCACCTATTGAACAGTGGCTTTATTCAGATCTAATGCCTGCATAAACAGAGCCAAATTGTCTTAAATTGATCTTTACTTTTTTATTTCTATGACAATTCTGCATTTTCAGACCTGATATACTTGTGGAAATATGTTACAGAGTCCTACTAAGAACAGATTTTCAAACAACTGGCACAGACACATTAATCAATAAAGTCTTATGTGGATCTATGAAGGAATAAAAAAATCTAAAGAAAATCAATGCAAAAATAGGCATTGAATTCATACTCACATTTTCTCATCATATGTTCTGTAATTTTTGTTAAGGGCAGATAATTTTTCCATTTCTGAATTAGATAACTTGATATCCAAAACCTGTTTGAAAAGCAGGAAAATGATAAAAGTTATGAATTTCCTATAATTATATCAAGGCGTATAATAACAGTTACAAATTTCAATAAGTTGAATAGTCAATCAATTTTGATGCAACAAAACAACTAACTTTCATTCCAACTATACTCATATGCATTCTGTAACAGTAGCAGTAACAAACTGTCTTTATTTGTGTCTGTCTGTCTCCCTCTTTCTGGGTAGTCTGTAAAGCCATGCATCTGGCAATTTTCATGATGGAAAATGTAAGTGTCATGTCCAAATCTTAGCCCAACTCATAAGTTTTGTCAGCCTGTGCTATTTCATTCTCTGTGATAGAAAGTCTAACGTATTTTCCTCATCACTTCATTCATCATACTCAAGAACCTCTCATCTCAAACCAATGGCCCAAATTTTTTCCTAAGCCAACCTATTCCCTGTTTCACAGATTCCTCATCCAAATTATACTGTCTGAGCAAGAACAAGGAAAACATGTAATATTGTAATAATAATAATCCTCTTGACAGACAAGAGGGGGAATAGTGTTGAGGCATGAGAAATCCCCAGTCCACTCACACAAGGGTGAGCATGTCAATTAATTAAGCAATCACCTGATGAGCTTTCTGATCACCTGTAGCAGAATACTTTGCCACCCTCTACCCCCTGAGCCATGTTCCTCATGCAATTCAATAGTTAAAACAGTCAATGAAGCAGTGAGAAGCACAGCAGGTTATGTCATTTGGACTGAGAACTTCCACTCCCCGAAGAAATCAGAGGTGCTAATAATAATGGAGTTTAAGTGCCCAAAGTCTCTTACAAGCGTGATAAGCTGCGCTTTTCAAATCTTAAATGTGCAAATGTGAGTTCAATTGATGAAGTACATTTTACAGCCATACAGGGAACTCAAATCTTTTATCTGCTAAACTGGAAAAAAAAGTTAGTTGATGAGTGGTCTAGGTGATGAGGTCATATCCTTCAAGACAATCAAAGGGCCAAACCTTGAAGTTTTCCTCGATGCGTTTGGGTGTGACACTCTTTGGAATGACTAGAATATCTTGCTGGATCAGGAAACCCAGGGCCACCTGTGAGATGGAACAAAAGGTCTGCAGTTAACAACAGTATCCCTTTTTATCAATATATGAAACCTGAAGGATAAAGATCAATGATGAATATAAAATAAGTTCTTGGGATAAAAATTAACAGCTAATAATAATAATAATAATAATAATAATAATAATAATAATAATAATAATAATAATAATAATAATAATAATAATAATATTAAAACTTTCCTATATTGTAGTGTCAGTGCATATAAAGAAGAGTCTCTAAATTTACACACCTCCATTTGTAGAGAGAGTCAAGATATTCTATTGCACTCTTGAGGTGTCAATTTTTCACAAGGGTACATCTTAAACAAAGGTGGAAATCAAGAATTACCTAATGCTTATATCTTATTTTGTTTATCTCAAGTTTCTTTATTCACTGATATTGTGTTAACTATTCTAGTCATATCGAAACAGAAAAAATCCTCCAATATGTAGAAGGTTAGTAAATTCACAAAAAAAGTCAAAATATTTACATTACCCTCTGAATCGCATATATGTATATGTGCAACGTCTACTTATATTCTTACAAGTAATTCCAAAATAAGATAAAACAAAGAATTTACAAAACATGAACTAAATGATACAGAAATGCAAAGTGCCTCACTTGAGCTGGTGTTTTTCCATGACTCTTAGCAATTTCTTGCATAACTGGTTCATCTATAAGTTTGGTGTGGTTCTCTCTGTTAAAAGGAATGGCAGGAAATACACTCTGATATCATAATATATATTCCATACATCTAACGATCAAACAAACATAATGTAAAGTAAATCAAAGTTAAATGATACAAACAAAAGGAGCAAGTATTTGTGCTGGTTATCACAGAAAAGGTCTTAGAGGGTTACTCAGTGCCAAAAATGTACTGAGCTATTTTGAAAGGTGAAAGCCGCATTAACACTGGTTTTCCACCAGTTAAATCATCCAGCTGACCAACTAAAATATTCGCTGTAACTGTATTTCTGGACCCCATCCATTTTCTCAAAACTTACTAGGGATGGGCGCTAGTCGACACTGGTCAATAACGGGTATTGGTATCTAATATGAGATTCAGTATCAATCGATACCCAGTATTGGTTAAGGAAATCGCTGAAAATAAGGAACATGCTTGAATAATATACTGGATTACCTCCCTTTGAAATCTTGATCAACCCTGTCAGTCTTGAGAGGTTAATCAGGTTGAGTGCTCATGCTCATATAATCAAATGAGGCCTCCGTCACCAGCCCTTGTCCATCTCATATGATCTCAGTTCCTATTCAAGGTTTCAAAAGTGACAGATCTTCCTTCATTTCTCTAAAAAACACAATATCTTCTAGTATCCATTAAGGGATTTCAAGCATCGAGTATCCATTTAATAGCCATTTCTTAACCAGTGCTGGGTACTGGTGTTGACTAACGCCCATCCTCACAACTTACACTTTGCAAGGGGTTCCCAGGGGAGCAAAAGCAATGATGGTGAGGCCTTTGGCCCGGGCAAACTCTATCAACTTCTTGTTGGTGTTATGGCAGTTGATTTCAATCTGGGAACATATATGAAGAACAAGAATACCTGATAAAAAAAAAAAAATCAAGCTTAATACTTGATGCACCTCTAACATTCTAGAGGTAATATCAAAGCTAGGGCTCTTAAGTTTGTTGTATCTTGGGGGTATTGAGGCTTTATTGAAACTTTTTAGGCTATATCTGTACCTGCAAGCTCTTAGGACAAGTTAATGCCAAATAGGCAGCTGTTAAAATATTTTTTTTTACGAATTATGTATGTCACGGTATGGAATTGAACCCGCAACCTACCTGTTACGAGGCAGACACTCAATTACCTGCGCTAACAAAGCTGGTTAGCCCTGTTGTTTAACTGTGTGTTACTTGAAGTTTTAGAAAGCTGTAGTATCATTGATAAACACTATTCAGATCACACTAGTGGCCACTAACTGTCAGAAAGGGTCAAAAATCAAATCAATCAAAGGCAAAAACATGAAATTGTTTCACATTAAAATGTAACTTGTTTCAGGATTGAAGAGACTGCACAGTCATCAGTGCAAATCAAACAGTAGTAAAAAGAACAAACCAGTGGCTTAAGGAGGCAGGTTGAAAAATAGGGGGGAACTTTAAAGGATAAAACTTAACTTAACCCATTTTATGTTAAAAGAGAGATAGGTTCTGTGCAGAGCTTTGGGTTAAGACAAGGATCTAACTTTCAGTTTCAAAGCGGCTCATTTCTTACAAGAAATAACAGCTGTGGCGGCAGTGGTGGTGGCGGCGGCGGTGGCAGCAGCAGCAGCAGTAGTAGTAGTAGCTGTAAAAGAAGTCATACAGTGTTTGTATTGAATGTTTACCTGCAAAGCCACAGGCTTAGTGCGTGCCGCCTCCCACAGTCTGTCTATCTGCTTGGAGTTGAAGTTGCTGAGGCCGATATCCAGAGCCAGCCCCATGTCTTGGCAGTCTTCGATCGCCTGCAGAAACAGAATGACACGGCTACCAACACTATTTCATTGCTTGTTCTACAGTTTGGTATACTGATGATCATTGGATGGGTGGTATTCCATCAAAATAGTTGTCTTCTTTGGCAAAATTTACTGACTGGAAAAATGCTGCCATGTTGGATACAGCACAGTGGAAGAGAAGTCCTGTTCCTACTGATTTACAAATAAACGTCTAGCCTTACACAAGGTGAAAAGCATGTTATGAGTGAGCATTAAACATCATTGAACTTCATGGCTTTAAAAAGTGCAAAGCAATCTTTATCAGTTAGTCAATTCAATATCTGATGTAAAAGTTATTTCAAAGTTGATGCAATAAGCTAAGAAAAACTGATTCACAGACTTGGGATTAAAAACAAAAGAATCAGGCAAATCAATAGCTGAGAAATCTGTAAAAAACATTTTTCTCTAGCTCACCAATGATGCGACTGATTGAGATTGACATGAAACAACCTATTTCAAGAGTGTGGCTTCTTGGAACAATTTCAAGGGTTATCAAAAGTTGAGTTATTCAGAAAAATTATCACATAGACAGTCAGACAGATATGAATGGAGGGCTCAGCTGAAAGCCTCACCCAACTGCATGACAATCATTGTCCCCATCAAGCTAAATTTCGTACAGGAAAGCAGTTAAGTTACCTATTTCTAAATTGTAACATAGGATGCAGCCAGGAGTCAAATTCACAAAAACATTGGTCATGAGGCAGGCACTCTACTGAGCCAGCAACACCAGTTTGATTCATTTCATCATTTCATTGTCCAGCACCATTTTACCATTACAGTGTAGGGCTGACTCTTATTGAGAGGGAATTCTCTGGATCATGCCATTAAGCCAAGCAGGTGATCAGCCAACTGTGACCTTTTGGTGGTAGTGGTAGGATTTCAATTATGCCCGAACAGCGGCCTTGCAGCCAACACTTTTCTATTTCCAACTGCCAAGGGTTCTTAATCGTGCACACGGGACCTCCGGGTTTATCGTCCGCCTCAGATAGGACTAGGCTTTAGATCCCACCTACCGATGTTGTGGGGATCAGGGGAGTGGCATTAGGGGTTTTAGCGATAAAAATCACTGTGATTTTTTGTCCCAAGACCCGTGTCACAAAGTTTTCAGCGACAGAGCCATGACCGCTGAGACACAGTGCCCCCCAGAAATGCACAATGCAAAGGTTTGAAAATGAAATTTTAGTTTTTTTGTTTTGTCATCAGTTTCCTTTGTACAGCCCAATGGGTAGTGTAGGGACCCGACATAATGTTTGACACCAGAATGTGTCAAAAAGTAGAAACCCAATCTGATTTCAAACAAAAGTCAGGAAAACTGAGCCAAGCAGGTGGCTAGCCCACCGCACAATTTCACATGTATGTCTCATTATTGTGTACATATTGATACATAAAACACTCATCCAATTCTGTGTCTGGGTGTGGATGCCACTGTAAAATTGTTTTAAGTTCGAATCCCCATTTTAGGATAATCATCACTGTATAAATATGCTTCACTAAAACAAGATTGGAAGCAGTGAAATGCCTGTTATTATCAATAGTATTGACATATAAGTGGAAACCCTCCGTTTCAGCAGAAATTTTGCAAGGGTTAAGCCTTGTGTGCTGTCAGGCACAAAAAGCATATAAAGTAATTCTAGTAGGGGTAAGGCTCCAAATGCATTTGATTCCAGAAGTGCCCATACAGATTCACAGAGGCAAGCTTGCTTTTACTGCAATTAAGAGATATTTGTCTGTGATACACAGTGGCATTAGTGTCATATAAAAGTTCTACCTCTAATTGTATGCAGCATGGGAAGAATGAGAAATGAATTTAGAAAAACAAGAGTTTACACAGAAATCTTGTAACACCACAACCAAAGGGCCACTAGTAATCTAACGTTATAGTATAGCAAGAGCTGTTCCTGTTTTTTAATATAAGGTAACCCAACCATATAGGGGGCATTATAACAAAGTTTCAGCATATCTAACAAGTTTTCCTCGTCTCAAACCCATCCGATATTTTTCCAGGCACACATTCTTTATCCCAAAGACACTGCCCCAGATAGGAAGAAAACGGTGCTATACTTAAGTAAAAACTAAAGAAAAAAAATTAAGAGTAGACACAGGTGTTTAAATTTACACATTTTATTTGACCCAGAGCGCACCCATTACTTCTTCTTGGCCACACCAACGGTTCGTCCTCTACGGCCAGTGGTCTTGGTGTGCTGACCTCTCACACGCAGACTGAGGAAGGCAAGGGAGTGAAAGAAGGAAATTAATACATGGCATAGAAAATAAAAATCAATAAGCAACAATATCAAAATTCAAACATTGAGTACGACAGTCATGTGACACAAATAAAAGATGCTCAAAATAACAGAGCTGGAAGCCTGAAACAGCAAACAACTGTTTTGCTGAATGTCTTAAATTAAAGGACAATCGACACTGAAAAAAGCAGGGACAAAAATGAATACTCAGGATGTAAAAAAAAAACCCAAAAAACAAACAACAAGCCTTGACTAGTACAAAGTATTATCTCTATGAGAGTAAAAGATAAGAATTCCACACAAAGGAAGGTAGTGATGGCCTTTGAGTGCGATAAAATCTAATACTATCTCTTAAATAAAAATGAAGACTTCAGACTAATTTAATGCATCTAATTTTTTCAAGCATGTTTATTTTTTGTTCTGAAATTTCCACCATTCTCAAGTCTTTTAATTCAAAGCTTTGGTCTTCAATGTAGGTTAATGTAAATGTTAATATTTGAATGTATTCAACATTATTAAAGTGATTTCGACTTATATTTGTTGTCTTAAGTGGAACTTCAAACATTGAAATTAAAAATAAAGCCCTCTGCAAAGTAAAAAAAACTGGAACAGAGCTATGGGTGAAATTTCAGAAAAGGGGAAAAAACCTGCAACTGTTGGGTAAGTTTTTAATTGTCCGTCCAACAGGACAAAAAGATTGGACAAGATACTTTTCCTATTCTAGAGAGTATTGTTGGGTGAAATATACAGTTTATACCAAGCAAAGAATCAATCAATTTTTGAATATGTACCAATACATGCCTGAACAAGCATGTCCATACCAAACAAAGAAATATAAAATCAGAATATAGACAGGCAGGAATGTACCCCCTTTAAATTCAAAGATGGAGAACTTGCGCATTTTTACAAAACCCATAACTTTCTGCTCGATATTGATAAAACATATCACTGGCAATTTGTGAGGATAAAGTACAGAATCCAAGAGTCCACCCAAAGTAGTAAAGAAATTCCATTCACTCACCCCCAGTAATGTCTAAGACCTCTGTGGGCACGGATCTTCTTCAATCTTTCCAAATCCTCACGCAGTTTGTTGTCAAGACCGTTACTGAGCACTTGGCTGTAACGTCCATCTTTGACATCTTTTTGTCTGTTGAGGAACCAGTCGGGGATCTTGTACTGACGGGGGTTGGTCATCACAGTCACCACACGTTCTACCTGGAGGACAGAGTCGGTAATAAAAAGCGGGTTAGGAGCCAGTAGCTAGGTTTTCAACTCAAAAGGCAGCTGTGTCTTTCACAGACTGCTTGGTTGTTATATATCTTACAGAAATTCATTCCTACCTTAGCTTCAAAGGAGCCTCTTTTGTTTTGCTCTAAAGCCAAACCAGACATAACACTATTCATGCTAAATTCTCTGTGTCGAGAGAACTGTTTTGAAGTTAATCTTTAAAACCATGTTATGATGTGATATGACACACTGTTCATTAATGCAGGCTTTTTCATCTGTCTTGCGCTTTCCTTGACATTTTGAACACACACCTCTCAAACTGGGTGTGCTATAATAATATAATATAGTAGTGAGAGGAATTGGGGATACATAAATACACAGTATATTTTTCTGATGGTGTATGAGCGTCAAGACGACCTACAGTTAAGGGGCGTCAACAATATTTGCTTGTAAGAGAATCCACTTGTCAACTACTCGTCAGAGAGGTTGCCAAGACTTAGTAAATATCTTTCAGTGCAACAAACATCTTGTCTCATGCTGTCTTTATCCAAGTAAATGAATGATCTAATAACACCAACAATCCTGTTTGCTTTATTTACTTGGGTCTCAAAATGCTTGGAGAAGTGTAATTTCTATTGCTATAGAAGGATCTGCTTAACTCAGCAGCATTGTTGGAAAAAGGCTAACCTGCAAGGTTATGTAATAACAAGTTAAAAAAAAAGATGTGAAATTTAAGGTTCTCACCTCCTCTTCAGTTAATTCTCCAGCCCTCTTGTGTACATCAATGTTGGCCTTTTTGCACACAACAAAGGCATAACGGCGACCAACACCCTGGATCAAACAGAAACAACAGATAAAAGCTTCAAAATGAATCTAAGCTTTTCTATGTTCAAGAACATGACACCCATCAAATGTAACATTCTGCCTCACCATAAGAATGCTTTGCTTTTATATCCACCATAGTGTTAAAAAACTTTGTAATCAGTCCATCACCATACACAACAGTAATATCTGTATGATGGGTATAAAAAAGCAAAAGACAATTCACCATCAATCTTTCATACTTAATTAGTAACCAAACTGCTCACCCACAACAAAAAACTTGAACTCGGATTAACTAGTCTAGCCTACTATTTCATGAGCAGCTTATTGAGAACAAAATCAATACCTAGCTAATAAGGCAGTTATGCAATAACACACCACTTTTAGTCTACTAATACTTATTTTCAATTGAATGTGCTTGTCACAATCTCTAAGTTTACAAGCCTTCTTGTAGTTCAGGTTAATTCCACTGAATAGATCTTCCAACCAAAGTCTAGGATATGGTTCTTTTGAAACTAATTTCAATCAAGAACATTTAAAAATAAGGAGCACACAAAATAAATAAGACTTAGCAAACATTGGGGATAGAGAGCTTACCCTGATGGAGGTAATGGCATAGGCGATTTTCCTACGTCCATCAATGTTCGTGTTCAGAACACGAAGAATGTGTTGGAATTTCTCTGGCACGACGAGAGCCTGTGTGAAGAAGCGAGATTCACTGATGAAAAATATGAAATCAAAACCAACAAATTCAAGCTTATACGCCATGAAATACTAGTATATTCAGACCTGCCAACCCTTGGAACCAAAAAATCAAGATTCCTTGAAAAAAATCGGAGCATTCCTTATTGAAACAAAAGGAATGAGTGGAAAAAGGCAGGGACAAATAGGAGCACCACTTCAAAACCTTCAAATATTGGCTACAAAACAGAGCACTCCACCTTTATCGGAGCACTTGGCAGGTCTGTATTCAATTTGCAGAATCCCAAACGTGCATGAAGTTTACAAAATCAAGGCAGCAATTATCAGGGCAAACAAAATATTCACAATTGGTCCTTATAGACTGACTGAATAGAAGTGTTTCAATCTTTCTGTAACGTCAAGACAGTAGAACATTTTAGCCTTAGGTAAAAAGCATTACACACTCAAGTCTTTTGGGGGAAAAAAGCTTAGCAAACCACTGGTAACAGAAATTATAATGACCTGTCTCGTTTGTAACCCAATGATTTGTTTACAAGTTGGGACATATAGTGGGTAGCTTAGAAATGAGTTCTGTCAGAGGGTAGGAAAAGGACTAAAGAAATATATGCAAGAAACGTATCCTCATTTATCCATAACTTAATTTGAAATCCAGTTTTGAGACTGGAACCCATTTAAAACTGTGGATGCATAGATACAGAAAGGAGGCCGAGCAAAATAGGACCCACCATTTTGTCAACAGGAAGAAAAAGGAAGTCTGAAACTGAAAGCGGAAGCAGTGATAGTTTTTACTTGGATCAGAAAGGAAATTTGTAAATTGAATTAAATTCTCTTTCATCAATAAAACCGAACTTTATAATGATATTGAATGACAATGCATGAGTTAAATCGAAATGTAACCAAAAAGGTTTTTGCTCAGTCTATGAAAATCATAAGTAATAGTTTCTCTCGAATGAATCATTTAGTTTTTTTCTCTCTCCATGATTTAGAACCTAGACACTTGCTTTCTCCATCAGAAATTGGAAGTAAAAAGGGGAGACCACTAGAACCAATGACAGCTGGATAAAGTACTGTCAACAAAATATATTCTGGTCTTTCATTTGAGCAGTTATAATGTTTAATTAGATATGCCATGAGATATGAATCAACAGAGTGGCACATAGTCAATAACAAGAAAGTATGGCTGAAACCACAGATGTATCTAAAAGTGATTCCTCTGTACGTATTTTAACTTCAGTAAAATGTTTGCATTACCTACTTTTTACGTTTTGTTTGAAAAAGATAGATCTCGTCTTGCTATCAAACATTACAACAAAACCTTGGTGTCACAAAACGACTCCCTGAATTAACTCACACAGGCACAATAGGCGACATTGAGCTAGCTAATCCTAGCACCGTTTCTTATAAAGGCCCCAGAGTGTCAGGCATGAACAGCTGCTCAGGACACTGAGGGGTGGTAAAATTAGAATAGGCATAAACCTTAGCACAAATAGGAATAGATATTCCACTCATTATCAGATGCTCTACTGCTGTAGATATGATTCCCAAATGCTGATATGTTAATATCTAAGGTAAATAAGCACCTGAAAACCCTCAAATACCCCGGAAGATGATAATAACTGTGAGTTTTGGTAACAAGTTCATTTCATGATATATAAAAACAAAAATCGATTTCGAGTAGGTCTCAAATATCAACTTAATTTCACCCTTTAAATATGAAATTGTACATTTTTTGCTTTTAATACATGATAAGGGATAATCACCTGATGTTAGAACTGGGAAAATAGCATTTTTCCAGTTAATCTGGATTGCATAGAGGTTTATAATTATATTTGCCTCTGTTTTGGACTTGAACCATCTTGGTTAAAAACCATCTCTTCCGTGTTATGTTACCAAAACTCATCGTTTATTGTCTTCAAGGGAGATTTGAGGCTTTCCGTTGCTCATTCTTTTTAAAGGATCAAAACGAGAATTATCAATGTGATCACACCGGGAATTTGAGTTGGGATCATCACCACCTGAGGCAAATGGTATCTTGACTATTCTTTATAATAATGTTTTGATAGGACAGTGCTTTTATAACAACCCTAATTTACTTTGTTTGTTTTTTGTGCATTCACCTCAGTATTTGCAGCAAACCTCTAGATCAGGCCTATAAATCCTCAGACTATAGTCTGAATTCCATTTAGCGTGAACACCGGCTGCCAGAATGAAAACACCTTTAACCAGCAAACTGTGCTGTCTCTCTATCCACAAAAAAACCCAACTCATTCCCGCGACACACTTCTCAACCGAAAATAGTAACAAAATCAAATCGGTAATAAATTACCAAAACTTCCCTTGCATAGCTCATGACGTTGACTTGATAAAACCCACACTCTTCTTCTTTGTACCATGATCGCACTGTGTGTCTTTTTTTTTTACGGTTGGAGGCTATCTATCGTTGCATTACGCACGAGAAACTTCAGACTGTCTGATTGAAATCATAGAGAAATCTACAGTAGTCAGACTGAAGCCGCAAGTGATTTAAAGATAGAGCCTTGTAACTGCTGTGACCTATTTATTTTTTAGTTTTGAGTTTTGATTTGGTTTCACTTTTGATGCTGATAATTGTTCGATAGAGAACCGTACCTTTGCCACTCTGTGTGAACTATTTTGATTTTATTTGTAACATTGTGTCAAATGCATAAAAGGTGTTCTTGGAGCAAAGTTACGATGTATTGCCGATTGAGGCCAGTGCCCACAACAAATTTCGATGGTGCTGGTTGGAGGGAAACTGTGTTATTGTGCAGGATTACTTGTAAAAAATCGCTGAACCCGTCTAGCATGCCATTGCTAGCAGGGAGTCTGCTTATATGGGAAACCCATGGTAAAGCGGCATGGTGAAACACAAAGTTCACTTCTTACTAGTACTTTTTAAGCTTGCATTTTCTCTAAATATCGTTTGGTTGTGAATTGCTCTACTCCAAAGTTTTATGATACAATGAATGGTGTCTGTTCAGACCCGGGTCAGTTTACTAAAGCGACTTCTGATTAGGTGAGAGGGTTTGTTTACAAACGGATAGTCCCTCATCGATGATCAATGCTCTCCTGGATATTTTTAGATTTTTACAAATAGACCTTGTAATAAAATCAAAAGTGTTCTATCCTCTGATACCAATATAGAAAAGTGATTACAACTAGATTTTTTTTAATAACACAATAAAAGTGAGAAATCAAAGGATATCAGATTAACTCCACGTCCAAATAAAATCCAGTATTTTAGGACTTGGGTTCAAATAAGGACAGCCCATTTATAACAGGACAGATTGTATTTCTCTTATAATGTCTACATCAGATTTAATGTTGGCTTTGCTGTTTGTCTATATCGTTGTGAGTTTTATATCCGTTTCGGAAGGGCAAAAAAAAAAAATTCAGACTATTTTTTAAGAGTTGAGGTGATTTACTGGCCTGTCTAGGTATATTTCCTGTAGAGTAGACAGTTTTGATGATGGCACTTGGTTGAATAGAATGGTGGGACAAAGCTTTTGACGGTCGGCACTTAAGAGAATTTATAAGAAAGTTGGATAAGAATTGACTGTTATTTTCTGTATTTTATTACTGCATGTTAATCATGTTTATTCTTTCTATCATTTTCAAAATAAAGTTTTGTAGTACTTTGTGAAAGAATATATAATGTATTTAAATTGATGGTGTAATCCACAAACTAGCCTCAGCCCGGCACTCTTTCTATTTTGTAAACTTCATCATCATATATTTTATAAAAGAAAACTGACTTCAATCTTATTGTCTCAATTAATTTTTTTTTTCTTGCAGACTTTTTTAGAACCAAATCTAAATCTTGGAGAATTGGACTTCACATCAGAAGATTTCTTGTTGGATGAAGTTGACGGTAGCCTTTAATTCTACAATTTTGGTTGCTTTTCTAAGCAGTCATATATATGTATTATATTTCTTTTTTCCTGTAATATCCTTAGCCCACACAATTCAAAAGTAGTCAATTAACGAATAATCAAAAATGAACAAAATGTACTGATTTGCTTGCATGTAATTATTTATGTAAAGACAAAGCAAAGCTACTTTTTTAAAAAATTGAATCAAGAAATAAAGTACTTATTTTTCATGCACAGTAGGCTAGCCACCTGCTTGTCTTATTCTCTTGGCTCAGAGTTTTTCCTGACTTTTGTTTGATATCAGATTGTGTTTGTACTTTTTGATGCATTCTGGTGTCAAACATTTACGACGGGTCCCTACACTGGCTTTGGTCGGTACCAAAGGGAGTCTGATAAACAAAACAAAAACAAATAAGCTTGATAAGCACTGGTAAGAAGGGAACTTTGTGCTTCACCATACCTTTTTACTGTAGTTTTTCCTCTCGATCGATAAACAAACCCCTGTAGGCAATAGCATGCTCTAGACTGGTTCAGTGATTTTTCATAAGTAGTCCTGCACAACATCACAGTTTTTCCTCCAACCAACACCGTCGAAATGTGTTGTGGGCACTTGCCTCGATCGGCAATACATCGTAATTTCGATCAAAGAACGCCTTGGGCAATTTGACACAATGTTACAAATAAAATCAAAATAGTTCGCACAGTGTGGCAAAGGTACGCTTCTTCAAGGAACAATTATCATTGTCAACAGTCAAACCAAAACTAGAAAATAGGTCAAAGGTAACTGACAAGGCTTGATCTTTAAATCCCTCGCAAATTGTGGCATCATAATGTCACTGCCACCCTTCAGTCCAACTACTGTAAATTGCTATATATATTCAATCAGACAGTCGGAAGTCTCTCGGGTGTATTTAGCTACCAACCGTCGAAAAAAAGACACACAGTGTAATCACAGTGCAAAGCAGTGTACCTCACGGGCTATGGAAGGGAAGTTTCGGAAATTATCAATATGATTTTGTTCCTATTTTCAGTTAAGAAGTGTGCCGGGGGAATGAGTCAGTACAGTGTGTTTTTTCATGGACAGAGAGATGGCTGTTTGCTGTGTCCAAATTACAAAAACAGATTACATGTGTTTTCATTCCGGCTGCCGGCGTTCACACAAATGCTAAAAACTTTACAGTCTGAATTCGGACTACAGTCTGAGGATTTCTAGGCCTGTAGTATGCAGGGAGGACACAATATTGCTCTCTCAAGTGAGTGTGTATGTATAGGGTGTTTGTATACCTTATACCCCCCATGGCCAGCCAAACTCAGACTGGATGCGACAAAAACAATTTTACCATTATAATGGAAATTTATTTGTAATCACATGGTGAAAATTTCATGTCAATATTTCAATATCTAGTGTGTCCACCACCCGTTTTTCTGTTGGCTACTAATCTGCCTCTAGGAAGCAGATGAACAAATACCTATCAATTCCAGATTGGGGCGAAATCTCAACATGGCGGTAACAAGGTCTTCAGATGAACTTATTACAGGTTGATAAAATCTGTCTTTACCAGGCCATTTTGTTTCCCTTCCAAAGAAGTCAATTTTGCGTGCTTTTCAGAGGGCTTGAGTTGCCAGTTGATTTTGGAGGCTTTTGCGCCAGAGGATTTGGGAAACATGTTAGATATATGTTTCCTCTTCCTTTTTACTTGTTGAATTAGACCCAGTAACACTAAAGTGCTTCCCTTCTCTCACCCAAGTGGCCTTGTAAAAATGTCTTTTGACTTTTTATAC
>JAUEKY010115472.1:0-10353 GCA_031833965.1 Scyllaea pelagica
GGGTTTTAGCGATAAAAATCACTATGTGATTTTTGTTCCCAAGTCGGACTCGAACCCGCCTCGCTTCGTTTCAGTGCCCAGAGCCATGACCACTGAGCCACCGTGGCCCCCGGCGTCATACCAACACAGAGCAATTGGGAAGGGTGGAGGTAATTATTTTTTTTCCAGGAAAAACTTTTTGGCATAAGCAAGGACTGAACATGTGCCACAAGCTTTTTTTTGTGGGCTTTAAAGGCTGTGTATGGCTTCAGTCTTCATTTTAAAAACCAGAACCAAGGTCTCTAAATCATTTCATTCCATGCAGCATCAAGATATTCTCTCAGGCCAACCAGTCTCAGTAATGTTCTTTTTAAGCCAAATGCCAGATGAGTCAGTTGCTGAATTACCAATGTTTACATCATAAGTACAGCACAAAACGGGGATCAAATCTGCCACTAACAAGTTTTGAGATGGACTGACCAAAATAGTAGGATCATTTTCAAATTACAGCATGACATATTTATCATATTTTAAAAACTCAGAGGAACAGACAATGAGAAAGCAGTGTCTGAGACTCACCTCGTACTCAAAGAACTTGTCTTCCAATGTTTTCTCCCCCGGGTTGGATCCAGAGTTGTCAAACAATTCTTTGTATTGCTGGTGAAAATTAATAAAAAAAAATTGAGTATAAGAAAACAAATAGAATTCAACTATCATGTTCCTCAATAAAACATAGCAAGGAATATTCCGTAGATTGGTCAGAAACAAGGCTGCCTCTGTCCAATTTTTTTTGTTCTTATCTATACTTTCTTATAAATTTGTAGTGTTCCACTTTTCATACCTTCATTCACATGAAATTTTCATGTCTTTAAAATGTATTACAGCCCCCCTCCCCTTCCATATGTTTTGTCCTGTGTGATTTGTGTTACTAAAATTTCTGGCAGTGCAGAAAAATCATGCCATCCCTGAACCCACATATCAACAGTAGCCATTTCTGTTTGAATGATGAATGTAAAAAAATTTGTATCACTGCAACTACTGAAATAAATATTATGGAACTCGGTGTCATCGACTTACTGGGTAGAACTCAGCCACGGCTCTGACGCCATCGAAGTCGTCGCACTCTCCCAACATCTTCAGCCCTGACGGGTACAAATGGCCACAGCGTGGGTACAGCTTGATGCGGTCCTCCTTACTCAACTCCGTCCCAAAAGAGTTGATGGTGATGATGAAAGCTCTACGATCAGCATCAAACTTTTAAAAAAAAGACAATTAGAGGAGAGTTTAGAAGGAAGTAAAAATATCATTCAAATACAATTGTGCTTTGGGAGTTTGAAATGGAAATGTCAATTTTGAACATTTTCCCCTTGCCCCACTGGTAGTTATGCTGTCAAATTGAGATTCAATGACAAGCAATTCAGGAAGTAAAGTAGGAGATAAAAACTGCAATCCCCCACATGACGACATCATTCTGATCATAAAAAAAATGTTGTGAAACAGAAATTTCATTTTAGAGAGTGAGCTTTTTATTACTTATGATACATAAGGAAAAAAATCTAAAATCTATTTCTTTGAAGTTTGATTTCATGTATATATTCACTGTGACACCATCAAATGTTAAGGGAAGTAAATAAAAGCATGATGTGAAAATTTCAAGAAAGAAAAAGATAGACACTTGTAAGATGGTAGCTTCAAAATAGTTATGAATTTGATATCATTGTCACCCAAGAAATTTTGTTCCTTCTACACAAGCAGCATCTGATGTTTTCAATGTGTTTGAAGTCTTTACAAATTCTCAGGGATATGTACGCAGCAATTAGAAAACATTCAGAGTAGGATAAGAGCTATGAAACAAACAAACAAAAAAGGATGATTCTGTGAAATAGAGAATAAAGAAAAAGAATACTCAACAATTTGAACAAGTGAATAATAAAACCTACAGCGAGAGCTTCACACATGACCTCCTCAGTTGCTCCGCCTTGCTTCTTGCAGAAGTTGTAGAAATCTTCCAAATACGACTGAAACAGCCAAAACAGAAGCATTCATTGGTGTCAAGCATTGATCACAAAGATAAACAACATATCACAATTTTGGGATTTACAGAATGGAAAAAACAACAAAAAATCTACTTTCACTACACTTGACATTGACTTTTCATCTGAATTCAAATTCCAGAGGTTTCCATGTCCTAAAATTCAAATGTTATTTCAAACAAAAGCATTCAATTCATTCTGATTTTTAAAAAATTACATCAATAATATTCAGGAAATAATACATTCTATTCCTTTGGGGCAGAAAGGGGAGGGATAGGGCAACAGCAGAACTGATCAATATGTCTTTTGAGAGTCACAGTCCTTAAGGGTGAAAAAACAGATTTTTTAAATCACCACTTTTTCTGTCTCTTCTGATCTGCTGTATAACAATGAGTTCTTTTAATCATATTTTCACATGAATGATTCAGTTTTAGGAATAAATTGATACCATAAAGGTTTCTGTTTGAAACTCATCAAAATTTGGGTAGTCAGGGGACAAGTCAGAACCAATCCTAAGATATATATAAGCAAATATTTTATGGTATATATAAATATAAATGAAAACGTCAAACCAGTCTCACTTTGTACAAGGTGTTCCTGATGATTTCCACATTCATTTCATCAAGATCTTCGGCTGAGATACAGTCCTTCACGTAGGGAGCTGAAAGCATTAAAAAATAATATCTATTATTAATTGACGGTGGCTAAAAATGAAGCCACGCTAACCAAGCATTTCTACACCACCTATAATAATGAAAATTGACATACAGGTGTATTTTTTCATGAAGATTGGAGTAGGACCATTATTTTTACGATAAAAGGCCGATTTTTTAAATTCAAAGCTAAAATGCATAAATGTATTTCTTAAGATGTCGAAATGGCTAAAGTGAACCACTTCCTTTCCGAAGCAAGGTGTTCAGTAGATGTTTTTCGAGAATCCGTCTTATTTTGTGCGCAAACATGAAAAAATCCCCAAAAACTGTGCTTTCTTATCCGCGAGTTCGTGGGGTTATCAGCTACTTTATTTAATTCACTTTTTTCCCAATGGTCCTGGGCACAAATGAAAACCATCCAAGAATCTATTAAACTTTTTCAGGGATGTTTAAAAATGACTATAGCCAAAAAAACAAAAACAATATCCCACTGACTCAAAGGAGTAATACACAATCTTTTAAATATCACTAAAAAAACTTACAGCAATCCATACTTTTATAGAAAATTGACAACCCTGTAAAAACAATTAAATAGGAGGATATAATATAGTATTAATGAAAAAAAAAAAAGCTAAAATTAAATCCAAGAAATTCCACGATACTCAATCTAAATTTGGAGTCAATAGTATTTATTCTGAGTTTGGGGTTTTTTTTGGGGTGGGGTGACCTAGTTTGTTGCTAAATAAGAGTGAAGAAAATCAGGATGAACTAGATGCGGGGGGGGGGGGGCCCCCCCCCCCCCCCCCCCAATTTTCCAGAGCATCAGAATAAAGTCGATAGCAATATCTCAAAACAACAGAGAATTTCCATTTCCGGTGGCAAGCTGCCCGAGGTCTGACTGTTGGCCGTCCACTCACCCAAGGGCGTGTCAACCAGGACAGCGTTGTAGAGCATGATGGAGGTGGTGGCCAGGTTGATGGCGGCCAGCTGCTCGAAGGTGCCCAGCGGGTGGCACTTGGGCAGCAGCTCCTGGATGGGACGGCCGTGCAGGGTGCCCGTGATCAGCAGGATGACGTTGTCAATCATGTAGCTGTACCTGCAAGGTGGCAGAGGGAAAAATTTTGTTTTGTTTCGTTATCAAACTCCCTTTGGTACCGACCGAAGCCAGTGTAGGGACCCGACTTAATGTTTGACACCAGAATGCGTCAAAAAGCACAAACCCATTCTGATATCAAACAAAAGTCAGGAAAAACTCTGAGCCAAGAGATTAAGACAAGCAGGTGACTAGCCCACTGTGCCCCCTCTTGAATGACTCAAAGAAAATACACATTGAGGTGTACCTCTAGGAAGGTCAAACAATTTTTGATGTAGCCTGAGATTGGACTTTCAGCCTTATTTACAAAGATACGCTGCTTAGCGACTACAGGCGGCCAGGGAAAAAATAATAATGATGAAAGAAAATAAAGTTTTTGTGCCTTTATACAGCACAATATCCACTACACAAGCTCAAAATGGAGAGCATTTATAGCATATATAGAGAAATATCCACTAAAAGTGCTCAAAGCGCTTTACAAGGGGTCCCCAACCAATAGCAACATGATATAGATAGGACAAGACAAGCAGCCTTCTAGGCGCTGGTACATAGTATTCATGAAAAAAATGAAGCCCAAAGGCTCAAAGCACTTGATTAATAATAGGAGTGAGCCAACAGCAAGACTGAACACAAGACACATGCAGCCCAATAATAACAGTAAATATTACTTCGAACAAGAGAAATGTTACCTGTTGACAGCTAGGTAATCATTTTCATGAATAAAGTGGGTGAAATGACGGTACAGAACCATTTTCAAGGACCAACTTTATGCTGTTACAAACAGGAATCAAACACACGCTAATGATAGCATGTCAAAGAGTCTATTAGTAAAATACAAAGCTGCACATGAAGATGCAACAATATGAAAAGTTTTAACCTGTTTTAAGTGATCAAACTGTAATTCACCAAGCAAACAAAAAATCTTTGTTAAAAGAAATAGGCATTCTGAATTATATGTTACAAAGTTCCAAAAAATTTTTCATTCTCATCAACTCATCCTTGAATCAAACTAGCAAGGCAGATTAACAATGACTGGGAGATGTGACCTACTTGATGTAATCCAGGAAAGTGGACAAGGGTTCCAAGGCCTGGATACGCATGTGCTCCACCTCAACCACCAGTTTTTCCCTCAGTTTGTCATCAATGACCGACACCGTGAGAGGGCTTGGCTCGTTAGCAAGGAAATTACCATAATCTGTCGACTGCAGATGAAGCTTTAAATCTGAAAATGAAAATTTAAAAGGTCATTAAAAAATTCTTATCAACATTTCTCACTCAACATGCTTCATTAGGAGCAGTGTGTGTATATGTGTGTGTGTTTTGGTATGAATGATATGGAAATGGAGGCGGATCAATAGAACTCACAAAAGATTTTAAGTGGCCACCTCAAGGCAAGTAAAAATTCAGACAAAGATTTGTAAATTCTATAGAATTAATCAATTTTTAATAAAATCACAAAAATGAAAAACAGATTTTTGATAAAAATGAATACTGGAGAAATAGCTATAAACAACAATTTTGTTTTTGATTAACAAACGTAAACATTGTATTCCCCTTCTCACTTGATGTCTTCTGAATAACTAAATAAACAAAATAAAAACCCACAGTATTTGTCACTTGTGATGATTTTCTTATTTTCAAAATCACAGAAAAAACACCTAAATAATAAATAATGCTTAAAATGCATCTTCAAAGTAAACGTAGACTGATACTGATAAAAGCATGTATGAAATGTCCATTGAGAATTCATTTGACCAGTAGTATCATAAAAACTACACACAATTATGCCCAACTGGCTTTGTTGGCGTAATTGGTTGAGCATCCACCATGTGGCCGGTAGGTGGCGGGTTCATTCCCACACTGCGACATATCTAAATCTTAAAAGTCGTACTCTAAGCAGCTACCTGCCTGGCGTTCCGCATTATGGGAATAGTGCTACGACTGGTTGGCCCGGTGTCAAAATAATGTGACGGGTGAGATATTCGTGTATGAGTTCTCAGTTTATCTCTGTGTGGCAGCACATTAACATGTCTTAGGGTGCTCCGCCAGCGATATGACCTAAATTGTCATTGTGTAGAAGCAGGCGTTAAACTATAACATCTAAACGGTTTTAAACTATGCCCAAAGCAGAAGTTTGGTAAACAAAAAAACCTTGTCTTGTTTGGCTCTTCTTTTCATGATTTTAAAGGGCAATCCTATTGAGTGTTTGCTACTTTCTTTCTACCAAAAATATAAATCATCCTGTCCCCAATTCATTGATAGGATACATTCTGTTCCCAATTCATTGATAAGACACTACAATCTGTATTTCATTTTTTGTAAGTATAACGCTAACCTTCAAGACATTGAACAGTTCCAGGTTCATTTCCACTATCAATACTTTCTAATGTTTTAGTTGGGTAAATACGTCAAGATGAACACAACATCTGTAAAATTTCAATGAGTACCAATACGTTGAAAGCTTTCACAACAGAAATCTCACAAAATTTAATTTCAACACCACCATTCCATTTATAGACACATTGAAACGATATTCGAACTTGATGCAAATGATGAGATAGCCACACCACTTACCTTCCAGCGTTTCACACTGAACAAGATTAAGATAATCTCCCTGCTTCAAAATCCCAGATTTAAAACCTCTGACCAAGCCTTCCAAATAGCCATGGTCAATATTAAAGGAAAGTTCCGGCATCATCTTGATTTCTTTATATTTTTGTTCAACGACGTTGTCGGTTTATGTTGGAATGGCTATCTTTCTGTCACCGGAAGAAGCACAAGACATAATAAACAGGTAATCACATGACGATGTCAACGCCACCGCTAAAGATTTCAAAGGGAATGCACTGTGAAATATATTTCACAAAGTTGTGAAGACTATGTTTGGTTATCTCCCTCTTCACATTATAATGGACTGATAAGTATAACCAAACCAGTCAAAACAACACGAGAAAATTTATTTGTGTGTGTGCGTGTGTGTGTGTGTGTGTATGTGTGTATGTGTGTGTGTCTGTCTGTGTATCTGTGTGTGTGTGTGTGTGTGTGTTGCTGTATGTGTCTGTGCCTGGGTCTGTGCGCACACGTGTGGTTTGGAAAAAGGGAGGGTGATGCATAGATATATAGAAAAAGGAACAATACAGCGGTGATTGAATTTAACGCGATATCAAATTATATTCCGTTTGTATTTTATGTCTAATAAAAAAAACTTCAATAAGCTCAGTTTTCCTTCTATTTCTGCACCAATGATGTGGCTTTCAAGCGTTTTTGCCGTTAGGTGTTCCCAAAATAGTTGAGCCTTAGCTTCTTTATCTTATGGATTTCAGTTGGGTTTTTATGTTAATTGTTGCCATGACTTTGTTGATAGTACATTTTGTCATTGTTGAATCCCCCGTTTCTCTGTGTGTGGTAGTAAGGTAACATTAGTGTTATGACATAATAAGTGTTAAACCGGGACATTAAGCCTCTATGGTTAAACGGGGATTCCCCTCCTGCCATCTTGATTTTGATAGTTCTGTCTTTTCAGTGCCATGTTTTATAATTTGTCGCGGTATTCTAACCATCTTTGTTGTTGCTGTTGCTGCTGTTTGTCTTTTAACACCACGTTTAAGTTATATTTTAAGATATGACTTCCACAACCGTTTCTTTTCATATAATTTGAAAAACGGCTTTTGGACTATCTATGATTCTTTTTTTTTATTAGTTTCAGATGTTTTATCGTTTTCTTCAATGCTTGATCAAATCAAATGCGCTTATGGTCTTGACTGTACACTCATCTTTTAAATTGTGCCAACATTCTTTTTTTTAAGTACATAAGAAATTAAGATGATCTTATAAATGAACTGGCTTCGTTGACGCAAGTAGTTGATTGTCCATCTCGTAACTGATAGGTGGCGGGTTTGTGCTGCGACATACTGAAGTCGTAAAATCGCTTTTAGCAGCCGGCTACCTGGCGTTCAGCATTATGAGAGCAGTGCTAAGACTTGTTGGCCCGGTGTCAGTATAATGTGACTGGGTGAGATATTTATGTGGAATGCTCCGTTTATCTCTGTGTGGTATTATGTCAAAATGTCCACAGCCCCTCGCCAGTGGTGACATATTGAGTGTTGAAACAGGGTGTAAAACAATAATGAACGGCCAACTTATTCTTTTAACTTCACATACCAAGGGACATAATCAAATTATAATTACGCATTCTTTTTTTTGGAGTACTTTCCCTTTGTAGACATAATTTTTGAAATTGAAAAAAAAAAAGAAAAAGAAATTGCAGATGATAATTTCAGATGTCTACAATTCAAATTCTTCAATTCTTCGCTCATCTTTTATTTGTATGCTTGTTAAGCTCCTTTCGCGACTTTGTGTTCTAGTGATAGACTCTTAGGCTTGTGATCGTGAGGTCGCAAGTTCGACACACACGTCGGAGACGGTGCAAAGTTGAATCCTTGAAAAAGGCCCATTTTCCTACTCAACTTAGGTTTAAATGAGCATCTGGTCGTTAATAGCGTTGTCTCTGCCCGGAAAAATGTATCAGCTCCTAGCAGGCAGTATGTCTTGTCCTATTTGTTTCTTGTTGCTGTTGGCGTGGGACCCTTGTAAAGCGCTTTGAGCACCTTTAGTGGATATTGGGCTGTATGAATCCTCTCCTTTGTTTTTGTTTGTCTCTCTGTTTTGTATCTCCTCCGCTGGTTGTACACAGTTGTGTTGGGTGTGCTCCGTTCAGAATGGTGCTCTACACACTATTGCACGACTAGCTGTTCTGTTAAACACGTTAAGACCCAGCACCCTGTTTCGATCTTTAGAAAGTCATTTCGCCTGCGCTGTGCTCTGGCTATGTTAACGTGCTGCCACACAGAGATAAAAGGAGGACTCGACACGAACGTCTCACCAATCACACTATACTGACACCGGGCTAACCAGTATTAGCCCTGTTCCCATAATGCCGAACGCCAGGTGGGCAGCTGCTGAGAAACCGATTTTCACGAGTAGGGTATGTCGCGACATGGAATCGAACCTTTTTCACGTCCTCCACTACATCTCTATTTGTTAATTGCTGTGCCTGACGAAGACCTCACATCGAAACGTCACTGTTTCGTCTTGCAATGATTTCATCTGAAAATCGACTATTATTTTGTGCTTTCAGATTACTCCTTCAAGACTTCAGTCGGTTTGATTGTTTCTACGTGGTGGATGTTGTTGCTGATCTTCTTCAGTCAGGGATGACTATGGGTTCGTATCCTCTTGGTGCTTCAGGAAGGGTAGCGGTGGTTGTGACTGCGGAGCTCTATCCACGCCAGGGTTTGGTTTCCACGGGTATCACAGGTTGGCCCGGTCAGTATAATGTGACTGCGTGAGATATTCGTGTGAGTTTACCGTTTATTTATATGCGGCAGTACGTTAACATGTTCAGAGCGCTCCGGTTGTGATGCGGCCTATAAAGGGCTGAAACAGGCAGGCGTTAGACTTAAATGTTAATTGCGAAATAACAGACAATCAGATATCAAAAGAGAAAGATGTATTCAAAAAAAGGAGAGCGCAGTTTATACTGGCAATGTGCATTGATGAATGTGCTTAAAGCGTTTTACAACGAGTCTTCAGCCAGCAGGAACATGAAGCTGGTGGGACAAGCCAGGCAGCTTGTTAAGCGCCTGTTTTTTTTGTTGTTGTTTTTGTTTTGTTTTGTTTTTTGTTTTTTTTTTTGTAGTTTTTCTTTTTTGTTGTTGAGGGTCTTTTTTGTTTATTTGTTTTTCTGTTTTTCTTTTTTTTTCTTTTTTTTTTTTTTGGTGGACAGTTACAAAGCCGTGAACGCCGAGGTATTCATACACACTTGAAGGGATTGGGAAAATGTGGGTAAAGAACATTTTCCAAGGACTCAACTTTGTGCCATCAATGACGGGCATCGATTTCACAACTTCACGGCCACAATGCCAAGAGTCTAGCACTAGACCACAAATCCGCACAACAAAGGGTATATGAATATCGATACAGAACCTGATATGAAGACAGACGGACACACAAAGACACTCTGCAGTAAAACTCCATTCACGCACAATACCATTTATATTTATAGATTTCAAGTAAACAACAACACCACTTTCAAGATCACAGAAAACTTTATTTTGATATCAAATAAATAGAATGCAAACACGTCATACGTCATCACTACGTCATCAGTACGTGTGTAGTTTCGAACTTTGATACGTTACAGCAAAACCATGTGCGGATGTGACTGCTATGCTGCGTTTTGGGTCTAACGTTTGTGGACAGTGTCCACTAAATTCGTTGGTCACTGTGTGGAGTTGGTGATGACGACTATGATGAAAATGACTAATGACTAAATAGATTAAATGATGAATAAGATTGAGATTGATGGACATGCGACAGTGACAGAATGCTTTTTTTTTTTGGGGTGGTCATTGGTGGTGGTGATAATGGTAACGATGGTGATGGTGGTGGGGGTGAGGATGATGATTATCATTGTGATGATGGTGGTGGTGGTGGTGGTGGTGGTGGTAATGGGGGTGGGGTGAGGATGGTGAATGCGATGGTAATAATGATGCTGCTGGTGGTACTGACGACGATGGTGGTGGTGGTGGTGGTG
>JAUEKY010115583.1:0-10353 GCA_031833965.1 Scyllaea pelagica
AGAGAGAGAGAGAGAGAGAGAGAGAGAGAGAGAGAGAGAGAGAGAGAGAGAGGAGAGAGAGGGCGTTTAGAGAAATAACTGGAAAATTAAAAGCTCCCGAGTTTAAACAAAAAGGAAAGAAAAAAACAGGATTGTGGGTGATCGGAAATACTGCAGACTTGAACATCCTTCACATTGCCCCAGAGACATAGTTATTCTCCCATTGCATTTGAAAAGAGAGACAAAGAAAACACAATGCGACAAGAAATGAAATGAATGTTTCTGTTTTTCTCTTTACCACGGCTGTTTTTCAAACAAATCAAAGAGGCATAACCGAGCTCTCTTAGAATTAAAGTTCTTGGCTTTTTCTTTGCGTTAGAAGAAAAAATCAGATCTTAAACGGTATTGGTCAATACAACCATAATACTAGCCACAACAAATCTTTGAAGAATTCTTCATATTTACTCGTACGAGCTACTCGCATTCTTGACGTGATGTCGGTCACGTTGCCAATATATTCGTGACCACGATAAAGTACGGTTTTTAATAGATTTTAAAAAATCAGACCATTTTGGTACCACTCAATAGCAGTGTAGGGATCCGACATTATGTTTGACATCAAAATGTGTCAAGAGTATAAGCACAATCTGATAACGAATAAAAGTCAGGAAAAACTGAGCCAAGAGATTAAGACAAGCAGGTGGCTAGCCCACTGCGTCCACTCTTGAATGACTCAAAGACGATACACAGTGAGGTGTACACCTAGGGAGGTCAAACAAATTTTGACGTAGCCTGAGATTGGACTTGCAGCCTTATCTACAAAGATACGCTGCTTAGCCACTACAGGCAAATGAAGATAAAATATGAAGAGTAATTAGCAAACCGTTATCCTTGAGGTTGATTAGATTCCGCTCAAGAGTCACGTGAGCAGTGGTATTAATTTGATCAGCAATCAACATGAGTCATGGCCGAGCCCTTTTAACTCTCAATGATTGCTCCTCCAATCAACCTCGTTAGAGATTTATTTCAAAGTTGCAGACATTTCAAGAGACACCTAGTTCCTAAATATAGTTCCCCGCTTCACAAAAAAATGATGACAATCATGTGGTTATCATTATAGAAAAAGTTTGAGATTATAACGATCAAATTTAAGTACAAGGTTACAAATGCACCATTCACGCAACTGTCAATGATTTCAAAACAAAACATTTGTTTTGAAGCACAGTAAAACATGTTTTCTTTTTGCCAAAAAAAACAAACCAAAACTTATATTACAATGAAAACCGTCGTTTTATAAAAAGCCATAACCTATGAGGGACCGCAGAGAAAAAATACCTTACGTGGTAGTGATAGTGATAGGTGTTTGCTGTATTCACTACTAGCCATGGTTGATAGTCGCGATTAATGAAAAAATATTTTTTTACGCCTGCTTCAACGCTGGAAATATCATATCACCGGCGGAGCACTCTGAACTAGTTAACGTGCTGCCACACAGAGATAAATGGAGAACTCAAACGGGTGTCTCACCCAGTCACATCATACTGATAATACGAACATAATGCCGAACGCCGGGCGGGCCGCTGCTAAAAACCAATTTTTACGATTTGGGTATGTTGCGGCGTGGGAACGAACCCGCCACCTACATGTTACAAGGCGGAAACTCAACCACTTGCGCCAACGAAGCCGGAGCGATTAATGAGCGCCTAGTTCGGCCGCAATTTGAATGGTAGCATTCATCATTTGTTCATAAATCATATTGTTATTTTCATTTAGCGGAGCCATTGACCAGTAAACAATGTGTAGCTGAGTCAACAGGCAGTGGGTTCGATCCATAGCCGTGTGTCACCCAAGAAGTAAACACCGGCAATTTAGCAGCTGTCCTATCTAGTATTTGGCATTGTGGGATCAGTGGTGAGGCTCGTTTGCCCGGTGAAAAAGTAATGTGACTGAGAGAGATAATCGAATGAGCCCTCCGTATGTCTAGACAGAGCGTCCCGCCTGTAATATGGCCTATGGAGTGTTGCAACGGGCATACAATTTTTATGTTAACGTTAAAGATTTCTTTTGGACGATATATTTTTCTTGTTATTGATTTCAGCGCTATGACACATCTTAAGGATAATAACCCATAGGAAAATTAAACAACAAATTGAATGAGCTGTATTTTTCCATTGTGTATTGCAATTCCTGCCAGTAGGAGCTAAGCAGCGTTTCTTTGTAGACAAGGCCACTAGTCCAATCTCAGGCTACATTAGAATTGTGTTTGACCTCCCTAGATGTACACCTCAAAATGTATTTTCTTTGAGTCATTCAAGAGTGGGCACCGTGGGCTAGCCACCTGCTTGTCTTAATCTCTTGGCTCAGAGTTTTTCTTGACTTTCGTTTCATATCAGATTGGGTTTGCACTTTTTGACCCTTCCTGGTGTCAAACATCATGTCAGGTCCCTACACTGCCCTTGGGCGGTACTAAAGGAAACCTGATAACAAAAACAAAATTTCAATTCCACACCACGACATTGCTAAAAGCATTCTTTAACAGTAACACTTACTTTTGTAGTAGTATGGGTTTTTGTTAAGTGTGTCCAGTCTTTGACGTTGTATTGTTTTTCCATTCTTTTTCGGAGTTTCACTGAGGGGTCGCTATTCATTGGTTATCAATGCGCGTTGAATCTGTTTTATATCAATTACAAAGTGACCGTATTATCATTTCTCAGTCCGATACTAATATGCAAAGAATAGGGTTTTGGCTTTCAAAATACCCTACTATCATAATATCAAAGGAACTGACGGGGTTTAGAAGTCGTAAGATTCCTGAGCACAAGTGCTTATGGATGAGACAATACTACGATTAGTTATTGTCTGCTTTTGGGTATTTTATTTCTTGATTTTGTTATGATATGGCAGCGATACTTTGGCAGCTCTTGGGACAAACAAAAAGAAGCTTCCAAGAAACCATGGATAATCTATTCCAAATGGATACCCCCTTGAGGTTGCCTGCTGTGCCTTCGCGGCTTCCCAGACCAGAATTTCGATTTATTCAAAGTAGAGGGGCTATATATACTAAACAAAAAACTCTATCAAATCAAGGTACAGAACGGAATGTGAGATAAAAACTGGACTCTTCATCTCCTCACCTTTTCTCTACCTCTAGAACAGTCGTCACTTACTTAACATGTTTGAATTATAAGAGTACAATGCCTCAAATGGTTGAGTGCCCGCCTCGGGAACTGCATGTCATGGGTTCAGAGCCCATGATGTGACAAACACAAAGTCGTCTTGCAGTGCCGGCCTGAAATTCGGCATTCTCGGAATAGTGGTAAAACTGCTCTGCCCGGTGTCAGTATAACATGACTGGTTGAGATATTCGTGTCAGTTCTCCATTTATCTCTGTGTGGCAGCACGTGGATATTTCAAGAGTGCTCCGCAAGTGGTGAGACTAATTCAGTGTTGGAAAAAAGGCAATCAACCATGATGTTATTTACAAAAAAAGCAACAACTAACAAATCGTAATGCAATGAATTGTAGTGCAGATAAACTTTAATGAACGTAGACAGAATACCAGCTTACTTATGCACACATTCATTTTGTTTCTGTCCCCCTTTTACAACCTGTAGCAGCCCGATTTGTTTCCATACTATCAACAGCACTCATGATGTGATTGTAGCTATAATATCTACAAGAACAAAAATACTGAATCGCCCTATCTATTTTAAACCAGCCGTCAGCGATAATGTGATCAGAACATACAACGGACGGACTATCATCATCATCCTGGGGCAAAGTATCTGTTTCCTACGCACAATTGACCCGGACTTTTGTTCACCCGACCTGATAAAACGACTCGGCAATGGTGAAAACATTTTTCTCTTTTATATTCTTTCACTCCCCCCGCTAATTTTCCATTCTCTGTGCCAAGCCCAGTCAGTTCTGGCTTCCGGCCGAAATCCCCAAACAGCACGTGCTACTGAGACGGCAACACGGCCAGATCGATGGAAGTGCACGCGTCTTGGGTGCCAGAATGCGGCGGGAGCGCGGCGCGTGACTTGCCACCGCGCGTGTGCCGCACACACACACAGGCCCTTCCGCCCAATGGAAGGACAGCGACTGCACGCCAAGGGACTCCTCGCTATGAATCGCCTGTATGTACACCACCCCTCTGAAGCCATTGTTTTAGCTCGGCCCCGGCCATGCCAGTGTTCCACTCGCGGTCTGCGGGCACTCGGCTGGTCCTCGAGGCTTTCTGTCATTCCTCCGCGTTTTTTTCCTCTCTCTTTAATTTTTTTCTATTTTGCTGCAGCAACGTCAGTGGAAACAAACAGCTTGCTTACATTGTTCCAGATCCACTCTCGTCATTGACGCCCTTTGCAATCAGTCTCAACCATTTTTTCCTGGCGCTCAACTATTTTTACACAAGTGAATGAGGACTTTGCTTGGAAGGTCTGTTTATTGCTTAAGCAATTCCAGGATATGTTTGGTGTAGGGGCAAATTCTGTTAACGTATACTGATATGATCATATGAATATATTGAAGAATATACTTTTCAATCGCTCTGGAAGTCATTTTCTTGAGAGAAATCGTCCGTTGTTTTAATTTAATGCTTCACAGTATCTCATCTTCTGCAATGGAATACTTGAAGGTAAATGTAAAATAGATTAATTCTGCTCCGAGTCATAAACCTACCCGAGCTAGCTTTTTTAACATTATGTTAATATCATTAGATTGGACAGAGCATCTACTTTTTGATTTTCCCGCGCCAGTGCGCGATTAATTGAACTGAATTCACTATTTGTTTGTTACTTTTGCTGGTATTACTTTACACCTGAAGGCATGGCGCTATAAAAGAACATCATAAACATCTAAATTGATACCACTTAAAAATTTCATTGGCGTATGCGACCATTTTTCTTTTCTATATTATTTCATCTTCTGCCTAATTGTTTGCCCATCATTTATCACTCTCCGTTTTGCCAATCGTCCTCCATCGTATGGCTTTATTGTGTTCAACGTCACTCCTTTCCTCTAGCCCTAATCCCTCCCCATCTCTATCTCTCTTCGCTCTCTGCTCCAATGTTCATTCTATCATCAATAATGATAATAATAACAACAACAACAACAACAATAATATTGATAATAATAATAATAACAATAATAATAATAATAATGATAACAAAAATAATAATAATAATAATAATAATAATAATAATAATAATAATAATAAAAATAATAATAATAATAATAAAATAAACAATAATGATAAGATATTCATTAATTTTGGGATTCATCCAACATTTCTATATTTTCTCTTTTTTTGCCTTTTCTCAATCTGTAATCATTTGACCCAACATTTCACAATAATCTCTATCGTCTCTAGCCCCAACTTCAATTTCACGTCCTAAGCTTTATATCACAATGCCCCAATCCATACAGCAAAAACAAATCCAGTACAGCATTATATATCATAAGATCGCTTTACATCTTTCAACCCTCATCTCCTGATGCTTTATCCGTGTCCGTCTCTTTCCCCAGCTCCGTCTGTGGTGGCGATCAATGGGATGTAGGTGTCGCGTGCAGGGCTTGCCAATCTGGATCTTATAAAACAACGCGCAAAGAATTTCTGCCATTTTGATGACAATGGAACAGGAAACGGACCCTGATGAAAACACGCCCGAGTCTCACCTGGTCATTGACGACGGAAGCTGATCGCCTCGGTGAGTAGACAACGCATTGTTGTTATTTCATTGACATGGGGTCTATTGAAATCACTGTTTAGATTAGCTAAGCTACCAGACAAATACTCGTATCACTGGATACCTTTAACATGAACTGCCCAACTCGTCTTAACCGTGTATTGAAAGTATGGCCTGTTGAGAATTTTCATTCCGTAAACGACAGATTCTGTCCTTTAGAAGCTTCTATCTTGTTTCCGGCCTCGTTATGAGCTGCCAAGTATCATGAAGCGATACAGATACGTTTGATTTCTTTGATATGATATTATAGTATTGAACGCACTGTTCAAATTTGTTGAGCTACTAGTTAAGTACCTGTATCACTGAATACCTATAATATTCACACCCCAGCTTTGCCGTGAGCTCAAGCCATGACTTATTGAGACTTTTTATTCCGTAAATAATAGATTATCTCCGTTCGAGGCGTCTCTCCTGTTTTTGGGCTCATTATGTGTTGCCAAGTACCAAAGAGATATAGATAAGTTTGATTGATTTGACGTGGTATAACAACAATTAACGCACTATAATGGTTTGTTGAGCTAATAGTTAAATACTTGTATCACATAATGCCTTTAACACTCACAGCCCAACTGGTCGTTGTCGTGATTTCATGCTATTACTTGTTGAGACCTGCCTGTAGTGGCTATGCAGCGTATCATTGTAAATAAGGCTTCAAGTCAAATCTCAGGCTACATAAAATTGTTTGGTCTCCCTAGATGTGCACCTCAATGTGTATTTTCTATGAGTCATTCAAGAGTGGGCACAGTGGGCTACTCACCTGCTTGTCTTAATCTCTTAACCCAGAGCTTTTCCTAACTTTTGCTTGATATCAGATTTTGCTTATACCTTTGACACATTCTGGTATTAAACATTATGTTGGGTCCCTACACTGCTTTTGAGCGGTACTGAAGGGATCTGATAACAAAAAAAAACCCAACTTGTTGAGACTTTTTATTCCGTATGTAATATATCCTTGGAGGCTTTTTTCTTGTTTTTTTTGGACTCATTATTTGCTTCCAAGCCCCAAGAGAGTAAAGCTTGATTTCTTTGGCATGATACTATCTATATTTTTGAACGCACTGTTTAAATTTGTTAAGCTATTAGTTGCATACTCGTAACACTAAATACCTTTAACATTCACTCCTTAGTCTGAGTTGTCTTTCTGGGATGGCACATACCGATTAATGCATCAATGGCTTGGTTTTGCATTCCGCGTCTTCAAGTTTGAGCCCATATTCCTACAGAATCAGGGCAGTATTGCAATCGGGTCTTTTACTGTTCCGCATTCTCGTCCAAGAAACATAACTTTGTCGTAGTGGGGGAACTTAAGTGATCTTGGGATGTTGCCTCCTGTGCCAAAAAGATCTAATTAATTTTTAAAGGGCACAAATGAAAAACATATACTAAAATGATTCGGGATGATAAGTTATCCCCATTTATCCAAATCTATATGATTCACAGACAATTAGTCACTAGTATCCCTCCTTCTTTGTTCAACCATTACGCCGAGAGGTGTCTACATAATATGGCCGCAAAACCTGAAAACCCTTTAAGGATGGCCCCTTCAGTATCAACATCCAACACAATGGTTATGGCCAGTACAAAGAAAGGAGAACACCGGCACACAATGAAAATCAAATACCAAATTATATAACTGGGCATTGCAGTCACATAAGCTTGCTGGGCTATCATGCTTTGGTCTTGCTGGAGATTTCGCGATGACAATTTTGCCGGAAGATCAGAAAATACTTTCTTTTAATCCATGTCAAGTGAAAAGCAAACGAATGTGTCAATCCTTTAATGTGAAAATATTAAAACAGAGCGGGCAAATCCATCAAACACAGTTGATTACAAGTTAAAATAATCGATTTCTGAGGGTCAAGGTCAAGGCACGGCCTGGTGCAAAACGTCATATACTTTTATTATTCAATTATAAAATGGTGGTAAAGTGAAAATGGCTCCATTATCCTTATATCGATACCGCTGATAAAACAATTTACTGTGCGCTGCTCTCTGTCGTTGTCTTCCATTAATGACATGATTTCCAGCCGCGTCAATTGCATCGAGTTCTATATCTCTCTCTCACTCTCTCTCTCTTTCTTTCTCTCTCTCACTCACTCTCTCTCTCTCTCTCTCTCTCTCTCTCTTTCTTTCTCCCTCTGCAGGCGCGCGTGCGTGTGAGTGTGCGTGTGTGTGTGTGTGAGAGAGAGAGAGAGAGAGAGAGAGAGAGAGAGAGAGAGAGAGAGAGTATGTCAATGTGTGTGTGTGTGTGTGTTTGTGTTCGTTTGTCTGCATGCTTGTTTAAATGTGAGCGTTTTAACGTTTCAACCTTAAGGTATGACAACAAGTTATGGGTCGTGATATCGGGGGAAGGGCTCCTTGGGCAAAGTTAACGTGCTGCCACACAATAGAGATAAACTGATGGTTCATTCGAATATTTCACCCAATCACATTATACTGATACCGGGCCAAGGACTCTGGATGCGAGTGTGCGCTGTTGTACTTTAGTTTGATAAAATGCTAATTTTTTTTTTCTAACATCCGCACTGTTAGTAAAGTATGGGAGTGGGCTGGGAGACAGAAAAGGGGGAGAAGAGGTTAAGGTAATGTTTAAACCCGTAGTTTTGCCACAGGAACAGTGTGCTAAGAGTGCTCTAAAGTCTAAAAGAAGCAAACTAACAAAGAATCATAGAACAACTTCACTCTAGTAGGTATCTAACTAGAAGACCCGCTCATTGACTACTCCTGGGTAGGATGCGGGTTAACCGGGTATTACTTACTGCCTTGTAAGATACCGCGGTACTCATTTTCCCTTGAGTTGAGTGATGTATCCTTGTAGCATACTTTCCGCCTACTTCTTTCTAAGGGATTCGCTCTTTCCAGCCTACAACCTATTACTGATTAAAGCACTTAACCTTTTTTTCGTTTTTTTTTTCATTTATAATTCACGAACACATTATGGTAATACACCGAACTCAAGTACCGTTTGAAGTAATCATCACGGTACTGATAGTTGGAATTTTGTTATGGTTTTTATTTTTTATTTCTTTTTATCCACGCAGCCATCGTGGATATTAAAGAGTCGGGTAGCGTTAGTGTTGAATTGCCTCATCAGGGCGAAGCCTGACACCAACGCGATGTGCTTAAGCACATTAGCAAAAGACGTCAAGATCCGGAGAAGGATGCTATTTCACCGGAAGTTGTGTCATTAGACGCGAGAATAGCTCGCAACTCGCGACTGCAGTGTTGACGAACAACGGAGCTCAACTTCTCAACATCCCTCGAGTCTAAACTCTACACTCTACTCTCTGCACTCTACGCTAGGCTGGCAGAATCCGAAGCATCCCAAGACGCGGCCTGTACCGTGTACTTGAGAGGGGGTATCTTTGGCGGGGGTTGGAGACGCCGTTCTGAGCTGTTCCATAAACAAAGGGGAGCTCATCAAAGGCTGTATTCAGAAACAGGATGAAGGGAGAGGACTAAATCGAAGGCGGAAGGAAGGAAGGGAGGACGGGAGGTTGGGAGGATGGGAGGACGACGGAGGGATGGAGACCGGATGTGTGTCTCATATCTCGTCTGGAGCCAGAGTAGATGTGTTTGTGTACACGGTGTGCTGTTATTTATTATACATAATGTACGGAATTGGATGGGGAGTGGGTTGGGTTTTTTTTTCTTTTTTTTTTTTTGTATGCTTGTTTGTTTGGTGTATTTTTTTTTGTTGGGTTGTTTGTTTATTTTTATGGGGGGTTGATTTTTAGGGGGGAGGGAAGGTTGGGGGGTGTGGTTTGTTTGTTGTTTTTGTGGGAGTCGGAGAGTAGGGGTGGAGAGAGTGCAAAAAATAAGGTGGTGGGTGTGGTTTATAATGATAATATATTTTTATGTTCATGTGTTGTATTTTTGTTATGGAGGAGATGGTAGGCCTTTGTGCAAATGGTGAACTCTTATAAAGTACAAAGATAAGATTTAGAGAGAGGGGTGGTGGGGGTGGGTTAGTGAAAGGATTGAGACTAAGATTATGGAAATTGAATTTGTGTTGTTGGTTAGTATTATTGTTTGGTATAGTGTGGTTATGATAGCGATGGCATATGACGAGCTTTTCATAATGATGTACAAAGGTGAAATTTGGGGTGCTAGAGGTTTGTTGCTTTGGTTTGTTTGTTTCTTTGTTTGTTTTGGGGGGAGGGCTGGAGGAGAGCTGAAAGAGGGTATATGTAGAACAGAGTATAGGGCATTGTTGTGTGCGGTGGTTTAGTTATGGTAGGAATTGTCATTGTCTCGAGTTGTGTAAGTAGTAAATAAAAATCTACTACCACTGTTCAGAAATGAGATTGCAGTTGTCTAAATTATTTATTCATATATTGGGGAGGGGCGATAATTGTGAGTAGGGGTGGGAGTATGATAGTGTGCTGCCGTTTAATACTTTTATTAATTATGAGGTTTGGTTGTTATGATAAGGATGGTTATTATTGCAATTTGTGTAAATGAGGAGATGATATTACATATATTCATAAATTTTGACTCTACAAGAAAAAATTGCCGTTTTAGCCCACTCTGGAATATGACCAATAGATAAATCTGTTTGTGTCTATGTTTTTTGTGGGGGGGGGGGGGGGGGGGGGGGGGGGGGGGGGGGGGGGGGGGGGGGGGG
>JAUEKY010115694.1:0-10352 GCA_031833965.1 Scyllaea pelagica
GATCACCTGCTTGGCTTAATGGCATGATCCAGAGAAATTCCGTCTCAATCAGAGTCGGCCCTACACTGTAATGGTAAAAGGGTACTGGATAATGATGATGAATGATCTATGTAGTTTAGAAGCAAAGGGACGTTTTTTTGTAGAAAATTAGGGGTGGTACCAATCAGATTTTTGCTTTTCACATCCATCATTGGTACATAAGTTTGTGTTCTTCCCTAGAAACCATGCAATTTGGGCAATGGATATGGCTGCTAGCACAAGTACTTCACCGCTAGATTATGAAGCCTTGGTATATCCAGATTAAATATGTTTACATACACATTGCCCTGGATTTGAAGAACAACGTTATCATACGTGATTTTGTGGCATGCTTAAATATGCAACCAAAGCCCTATCAAAATGCAACATCCAGATGGCAGTGGCATTATCACTGATCAGGAAAGTATAAAGGAAAATCCAATCTTGTTAAGAGTTCATGATAATGATACACTGATTGGAATATGCATATTGAGCCAGGGATTATTTATCGCATTACCGACTGCAGATTGCAAGCTGCTAGCTATGTAAATGCTTATTGGTTGGACCAAATCCAACACATTTTTGATACAGCATGTGCACCTTTGAACTTGATTCAGCAAATCGACCCTATGACAATTATTCAAAATGACTCAAACACCAATAACTACCTAGGAGTGTGCAGTATTAAAAACACAAAGTTGGTATGCAGATATAAAGACTTGCGCTTTCTTATTTGTTTGGTTTTGTGTGCGTTCAGTAAGAGGGGTAGAAACGAAATCCACACACTTTTACTTCCAAATATTTGTCAAATGACATTAGAAGACTTAAAATACCTTTTTCCGTATGACTTGAGGTGGGCTTAAGTAAACAAAATATACATTATTCATATTTTTCACTTAAATTGGATATTTCCTTGAAAGTCAAAAATAATAAAGAGGGTTCTTATTTACTGCTACTGCATAACAAACCATTGCTGACAGGGTGAAGGAGTGCCATTCAGTTTCGCTTTTTTAATCAGTAGAGTAAAGCTGTTAGAATTAATATCAGCAGCATTATAAGCATTACTATATCTTCAGAGGTGGAAGCGGAGGTGGTGTATGATTATCTCAATGGGGATGATAATTATGGTTATGATGATATTGACGATGAAGATCATGTTGGTTATAATGATAATAATGATGTAACTGTTGATGATGACGATGACAATAAAAATGATAATAATGTTCGGTTTTGTGGTCTAGTGGTAGACTCTCTGGGCTTGTGATCGTAAGATCGCGGGTTCGATTCACCCGTCGGAGACGGCGCAAAGTTGAGTCATTGGAAAAGGTTCTTTACTCACATTTTCCCACTCCACTCAGGTGTAAATGAGTACCTGACCGTTGATAGCGTTTTGCCTGTCCGAAAAAAATGTATTAGCGCCTAGCAGGCTGCTTCTGTTGACCTATTTGTCTCATGCTGCTATTGGTTTGGGACCCTTTGTAAAGCGCGTTGAGCATCTTTACTAGCTATTACGCTATATAGATGCTCTCCTTTTATGCTCTCCATACTAATAATTATATCAATAATAGTAATAATAATGATGATGGAAATAATAGTAGTAATAGTAATAGTTCTAATGGTATTGATAATGATTATAATAATAATATTGATAGTGGTAATAGAAATACTAATTAAAGTAATAATCATGATAATGATAACGATAATAATGATAATTATGATGATTATAATAATGATACTAATGATTCATCTTATCTGTAAAGTGTCCAATTCCCCTAAAACAGACGCAAGGCTCATCAACAATCAGACCAGTGTCATAAAATCATGTAGTTCCATAAGAAAACAAATAAAACAACGGTCATGTAGTCCCTGACCACATAACCTAGTTACGATGACTCTTAAGATTAGTTCTTGATAATATCATTTCTGTATTTTCTCAACTTATTGCTTAATCGGATAGGTAAATAACTCTATACACAAGCGGTACCATGCTTAATTGTATGCCTCTGTACATCATGTAGAACGACCCATTGTGTCGGAAAATTCAAAATTAGATGGCGAGCGGACCTTGAATTGCATGACGGGGTGATTTACATCTCAAATCAGAAATGTAACATGGGGAAGTTTTATTTAAACACTTATGAAAAAGGAGGGATTGCATGGAAAGTTCTTTTATCAATAGGGAACTGGTGTTCAATAACCTGTCTTACACAGTCGGTGGGGATTGGGGAACTATCTGCCGTATTTAGTTGATTTTCCCATTCCTGTCCAATAGAATATCTCGAAGTAGGACCTTTTGTTCCTTATGGTTAGAAAAGGCGTGATTGTTGTGACCAAAATTTTAATCGTTTAGAAAGAGAAACTCGAGTATGAGGTTTCATTGGCATGCATGTAGATTGACAAAAGAAGATCACTATATTTCAAAAACAAATGATCAAAATAGCGATGAATATGCTCCTGTCATGTCCGCTGTACACTCCAAATTGAATGGACAATTAAGTATTAGCATAACGAATGTTCATGCATACAGTATGTGTGTGTGCGTGTGCGTGTGTATGTGTGTGTGTATGATGACATGTGAGCGTGTGTATTCATAAGCGTATTCAATTTGTATATATATACACACATATATATATACATAAATTATGTGTGTGTTGTTGCCTGTATGTCTGTGGTTGTGTGTGTATAATAAGTAAATGTATACATTATAATATATAATATAATATGGCCACCGTATGTTTGCGTTGATCATCTATATCCTTTAGTCAACAATAAGGGCAGGTAAGCTGAACAAAATGGAGCCAAATTTTCCCCTTGAGACCATTTAACAGGGTGAAGATATTCCTTATTTGGGTCAAACTGGGCCCATGGAGTGAGCCTCTCTTGTAAGTAGAGATTTCTCCCGTTGAGAACCTCAATGTTCTTCAGTTCTTCTAGACCTAGAAATGTTGTTGGAACACAGAGTTCTGAGAAAAGATTTTTGGAGGTAAAGAGTGTAAAATAGAAAGCCACGTCGTTTTTCAACCTTGCCGGAATGTAGTAAGTATCACTAACAGAGTGAAAGGTGGTGCGTAGATCGGGATGCCCAGTGTTGGCTTGCAGTCTGGCGATGAAATTTGACGGTGTTGTTAAAAGATTTTTGGGGAAGATAGCGGACTTATCACTCTTCAATTGCTTGTTCTTGTCACGGAGTTGAGGATTGTGTAGTGCAGCAGCTTCTGGGTCATTTATACCCAGCTGGTTGTTTCCTTTTCCCTGCTCGAGCCTGGAGAGGTGAGTTAGCGATGCCATAGACAGGTCGAAAGCTGGGACTCCAATGCTTGTATTCCACCAGGTCCAGTATCTTGCGCCATTTATGTTTGAGATGATGGAGTAGTCACCAGTCGACCAAAGTTTTGTCTTATCAAATTTAGGCAAATTCCATACATTTAGCAACACGTCATCGCTCGTTGAGAGATAGCCTTTAACGTTGTAATTCATTTGCATTGCTTTCACGGTGCACCACTGAGCAAAGAACCCACCGTGGGATATCGGAGCCTCAGCAAAACTGAGCCCTCTTTTGGAGAGGGGCGCTGTTTTCAGAATGAACTCGGTGGCGTTAGCGCCACAGTAAAGAATATTCGGGAATAAATGCCTGTAGATGACCTCAGTGTGAATGACATTCGAGTAATGAGGCCAGTTAAAGACTATGATAAGAAGAATGTCATCGAAATGTTTCTTAGCGTTTATGTTTATTGGCTCATTTTTCACGAGAAGAGAGGGTATGCCGGGACAGAGCTTCGCGACGGAGTTCATATGCTTTGCAACTTGACTTATTTCCTTCTCCTCATTCGGGCTAATTTCTGGTCTTATTTGGTTGTTTGGTATGTACTGTGCAACAGTCCCGCGGATGTTTAGGGCATATTTCTTATTGTCGATGTCTGATTCCAGTTTGTGCGGTAGTGGAAAATGATCATCTTTCCTTGGTAATTTTGCAAACACACGTTTAGGTTCCCGATACCCGATGCGAACAAGATCTTCAAGCCAATGTTTTGTTAGCTTTACATCCCCCTCTAGCCAAAATCTTTCAGCTGCCATGTCCAAACTCAATTTATAAACGCACTGGAAAAATGTGAGGTTTATAGGGCAAACCCAATTGTACAGAAACGACAGTAGTCGGTCTGTGTGAAGATACATCCCATTCTCACTGTCCATATCTGCCATATAATTGTGAGCATTCCGCTGCTGATAGGCGTTGGCGGGAAAAAAGCCCAGGTATCCGTCAATTTCCCAGAGCAGCCTCTGTGCCCAGTACCCACGCCAGATGTCGCAGATCCTGAAAGTGGTTGTGGCTGGGATGAAGGTGGCCCAAAAGGCCTGTTTCAAAAAGAGGGTGTTCTGCGAATTGAAGGGGCTAAACACCCCAGGGGGTAAGGTGACGGATGGGGCAGCAGGATCAAATTTGACGTCCAGGGGTTTCAATGTGATCTTTCTGGTCAGTCTGAAAATGGCATCCATGTCGGGGTCCCCGTTCACCACGCCCTGCTGGATGGCAGGGGTTGGCCAACTGTAAGACAATCTGGAGAAGTGGCAGGGAAAAGGAATTAGATAATAACATACACTGTCTCTGTTTGTAGCATGACCATCAAAATACAATGTAACCAAAAGCAAAAAAATAGAGAGCAGTGCTAAAACAGTTTGAGCATTAAATTCAAATTTGCTGACTTACTTGTAGAAATCTTTAGGATCCGACCCAATCTGACTGAGAGGAAACCCACGGGGCCAGAGGGTTGGTTGTCCAAAGTGCCTGTACGGGTTGAAAGCATGGTTTCTTCCAGCGTACATCAGCCCAGAGGTGGTGGATTGCAGTTCAAAACTGGACAATTTATCCAAGGGCCTTTGGAAAAGAAATGACAATTTTGTTACATAGACAAAAACAGAAACAAAATATTTCGAGCATTTGTAAATTGCACAATCCACTTACCGTGCACAAAGCACTATACAAGGCGTCCCCAGCCAAAAGCTACATGAAAAAAATTGGACAAGACATGGAGTTACGCGCAAGTACATTTTTTTCTGGACAAAGGAAACACTATTTACTGCAAGGTACAGATTTACACCTGAGTGAGTGGGAGCATGTGATTAAGAGCTTTTTTCCCCCAAAACTCACTTTTGCGCCGTCTCCGACGGGTGTATCGAGCCCGCGACCTCACGATTACAAACCCAAGATTCAATCAATAGACAATAAAGAAGCACCAACCGTCATAGATGCGTACAGAAAAGATTGACACCATTTTCCTAATGGCATTTTCACGAGATTATAATTTAAAACAAGTAATAAACAATAAAGTGCAGAAGGTGGTAGCAAACACAAATAGATTTCTTATATAATATATTACCTGTTTTTAGAATAAATGTATGTGCCACTACTCTACTTGGCTTGGAAGTTCTAGGCTAGCTGCTATGTTCTAGATTTTTTAGACATTTGCGACTATTCATGAAACTTAATCCTATTCAATGAGGATCCACCTTTCATTACAAATGCCTATTGCATTATTTCTAATTACGGCACAGCAATTGTCAATATCTTACGTTTCCATACAATTCAAATTTGCGACTTTTCCTAATCCAATTTGTATACATCTAACAACTTTTAATTTTAGGTATCCTATAGCATACTCGTTCAGCTACGATAAAGATAAAAAACTAATGACTTTGAAATATGTTATATTTTAATTTGGCTATACTAATTTTAGAACAATATAGTCATGCGCAAGCATTAATGAAAAAAAATCTAATTATTCACTGTCATTGCTCAAATGGCAAGATGACTGCATGATGTTTATTGAACACACTAACACATTTCTTTATATGCTTTTCAGTTAGATCGCTATACTGTCATTTATTTTTGTTTTGTCCTTATTGTCCCTTTGGTACCGCCCAATTGGCAGTGTAGGGACCTGACATACTGATTGACACCAGAATGCTTCATAAAGTACAAACCCAATCTGATATCCAACAAAAGTCAGGAAAACTCTGAGCCAATGAAGAAAGATAACCAGTAAGTGGTAAAGCAAAGTATTAAGTGTCAGTTTGCAGGGTGGTTTTCTTTTATCTATATCAATGTAATCACTCAATAATGGTGGATAGTATAAAAAAATTGGGAAAATTGTAAAGAATGATAATTTCCCAGAGAGAGAGGGGAGAGAGAGAGAGAGAGAGAGAGAGAGAGAGAGAGAGAGAGAATGAGAGAGAAAGAGAGAGAGATAGGATGTGTGTGTGGGTGTATGTGTGTGTGTGTATGTGTTAAAGAGAGGGGAAGGGGAGGTGGCGGGGATTTTCTGCCTTTGGGGAACGAGATAGAAGCATAATAGGGTGTCATGAGATAAAGTCAGTAGAGTATGAACGGCAAGTTAAAGCCTGCCATTGACCAAGAAGTATCAGTGCATTGGATGATGTTATACAACAGGTGATGGGTTGATATAGAATAACGCCCAAGGCCAGTTTTTAGCTGCACATACCTGTTGTCGTCGTCCGTTTCGTAGATGACTGTAGCCCCGTGGGCCATGGCGTAGAGGTAGCCCACGTTCTTTCTGGAGTAGTGCTTGTAGGGCAGCTGGTCTGCGATCTGAAGGCCAAGCTCTAACTGCTTGGAAACGCTCAGGTACACACAGTTGGGATAGCTGTATCAGATAATGAAAAGCAAGCGTTTATACTTGGTGGTGAAAAAAAACAAAACAAAATAAAACAGGCCTCCCTGACTTGATAGTATCACAATGGAACACATTGTGCCTTGTCGGATGTCTACATTTTTAATTAAATTCATTTATACAATAAATTTCGTCTTTGGAAAATAATAGAGATGTTTATTTAGATGTTTGGTGATTCTTAAAATTTGAATCCGTTGACGTTTTGGTAAAAATAATAAGGTAAATTATAGACAATCTGCAAGCTGCATAAAAATGATATAAGGATAAAAATGTACCTTAACCTAATCGCGGGTCTTTATGTCTCTGGCTTAAATTGTTTTGCGTGTTTTTGAATGTGACACTTAATATAAGTCCGGTTGTATTGGGAGCAATGCGGAGTTGGAAAAAAACGCCCTTAAGCATATCTTTACTCTGGTAACTCATATGTAAACATGTACCTGGCCTTCCACAGCGCTGTCCCTCTCCGGTAAAATTTGTAGCGCCTAGCAGGCTGCATATTTTGCGTTTGTTTTTGTTTCGAATCCAAATTATGAAGCTCTTTGAGCATTTTAGTGGGTACTGCGTAATATTATTAGCTCTACTTTACCTCCAGTCTTTGGGAGTCTTGGTATCTCCCACCACCACCACTTTCCAGCCAGAGATGTTGGCCAAAAACTTGACGTCCTCTGTAGGTGGCGCCACCGTTGTCAACACGATCCACTTGTCACTATGAACGCCTTCATCTCTCTTGAACTTTGGCCCTGACCTATTTGGAATATCGTAACAAAGCATTACCTTCATGAATTGATAATATACGCAACATGCATGAAATTTTGATTGTTGAAAACAAAAGCAAAACAAACCTGTGGATAACTTTTATTAACAACCTATCTGATTGAGATGAAATAAAATTCAATGAAAAATAGATAATTTAGGGTAAAATGTCCATGTGAGGATGATATATTGACAGAATTATCGGTAACTCTTGAGGTACCGTTATACATATTAATTTTTAGGTTCTTCTTATTATCACTATCAATAATAACATTGTCGTCATCATCATCATCATCATCACCACCACCATAACTATCGTAACCATGAGCACCATCATTAACGTAACGTTACCACCACCACAACCATTGCCACCCCCCCCCCCCACTACCACAACCACCACCACCACCACAATCATCCTGATCACAATCACCATCATTATCAACATCGTTATAATCATCATCGCCATCGTCATCCTCACTTCCACCACAATCATCATCACCTTCATAAATAGCATCTTCATAATCATCGTCACTATTGATAACACAATGTCATACCTACTAATTCTTTCCACATCAAAATTTGGTATGGCCTTGCCGATGTTAATGCCCGTTCTCTTTCCATGCGAGTCCACCTTGATATCTTTGCCGCCGTCTGCATTCAACTGCCCTCCTTCTAAACCAAATGGCTCCAGTACCCTCACAGAATGCTCTTCTCTGACAGCTTTTAGACCTTCCTCAATAACCACATTCTCCTCAGAAGTCTCTTCCATTGACCTTGAATGCATAAACAAAGCAAAAGTGAAAAAACCCATTTAAATTCAATGCAAACTAAAAAATACGAATTAATATCAAGATTAAAATCGGTTGTTACCCAAAATATAAATCTACTCTTGCAATTACAATATCATCATAATTGATGCATCAATCTGGACGTTCATTACCTAACGGGAGCATAGCCATGGGCTCTGGTAACAATATAATATAATGGTCTCTACTCAAAAAGAGCCAAACTGAACATGACTAACTACTTCATGAGAATGACATTCCGCTTTATAGAGCTCACAGCTCACAGCACACAACAAAAGGGGTTTTTCGTCAACAACTACAACATACCTACAACTGGGTAATGTGGAGACCAACATTACGACATTCGAATCATGTACCTTGATTGAACAAGGCACTATTCGCTGTTTTAGCATTTAAAAAGCCACTTGCTCGCTTGAAATGTCAACTGCATTGCATTTTGTCTACTTTGATGCCTTTGCGCATCGGCGTTTTTGGTAGTCTAGTCTCCTTGTCAACGTATTACACACTTATTGTCTGTTATTGGGGGTCAGACTCAAGGGACGTGACAAATGTAAAAAATAATACATTTGCCCTTGTAAAAGGTTGATAACAGAAATGTTGTAGAGACATAAACGGTGCCGTCGACTGAAGTGGTTAAGCGTCGGCCTCGATACCGTTGGGTTGTCGGTTCAACATACGGCCGCATCACACCCCATTATTTTCAAATCGGCTTTTTAGCAGCTGTCACGCTTAGTGTTTGGCATTTTGTTAAAGTTGGTAAGCGTGGTTGGTCCGATGTCAGTGTAATGGTAATTGGTTTAGGTTTCAGTCCAGAGTCCTCAGTTTATCTCTGTTTGGCAGACTGATGGTATATATCTATGGTCGGCGCATCAAACCTCTTAAGTAGCCAGATTTGCGATCTGCGCATCAAACCTCTTGTGCCGATATGAGAGGTTTGTGCCCAACGGTGGAAAGCGCAAACCTCTCATGTCGGCAGAGAAGTTTGATGCGACGACCATCGATATGTTATATTATGTCATAAAAATGCATAGGAGAAGATTTGACGCATTACGCAATAAACTGTTTTTATGTTTATTACATATTATATGATATATAAATACATAATACCCATGATTTTTTATGTGATTCTCTTTATTTCCACTTTTGAAATGTTCCATTTACATGAACTTTCTTTTTCACTTTAATAGATTTTACGACGTGATAATAAATTATGATTTGCGGGAAGGAGGAATAAAGAGTATCTTGTCTTAGGTCGTTTTATGTTTGTTGGTTAAAGTGGCTAGTCATCTCATTTCTTTTTCTTATTTTCGCCCCGCTTTAATTTCATTTTTTTCTAGTAATGGGCCAATGTCAGTATAATGCATGTCACTGGCTGTGAGTCCTCCATTAGCTATGTGTTGCAGAATGTTAAACTGTCCAGAGCGCTACGCCTATATCATAGTGTTGAAAGAGGGCGTTAAACCTTCACCTGAACACGTTAAAACGTTAACAAATATAGAATCAAACCTGAACTGTTTGTGGAGCATGGGCCAGCCAGGGGGGATGTAGGATGAGGAAATGGTGGACACCGAGTACCAGGCGAACACCGTCATGAAGATGGCCAGAGTAAGAGCCACCAGTTGGCGACGTACACGCATCGTGGAGTGTGTCTATCCTCTGGAATTGAAGACACATCGTGACCACTCTCTACTACCACTTTCATTCCATCATGGTTTCAAAATATCCCGGTACCCTTTTGCCATTAAATTGTAAGGCCGACTCTTCATGAGACGGAATTTATCTGGATCACGCCATTAAGCCAAGTTGGCTATCAGCCCACTGTAACCTGTATGATTTGGTTTTTGCCTTCACAGCGGCCATGTACTTTTCCGATTTCAAACCGCTGAGGGTTCTTCAACTTGCACACAGTCTGTGATTAAACTAGGCTCTGTTCGAAAGATTAGGTGAGTGGCATTTGGTGGTTCTCCTGGGGTTTTGTTAACACAATTGTGTTTTTATCCTATCAGGTTTAATCGAATCTGCATTGTTTCCTTTCAGTGTCAGAGTCATGACTACTGACCTATTAACCCCCCCCCCAAAAAAACAACCC
>JAUEKY010115805.1:0-10349 GCA_031833965.1 Scyllaea pelagica
GAGAGAGAGAGTGAGAAAGTGAGAGAGACAGAGAGAGAGAGAGTAAGAGAGAGAGAGAGAGAGAGAGAAAGAGAGAGATATAAAATACAGTTTTGAAAAATAGGATGTTTTACGGCTTAAGATATGAGGCAAAAAGAAAAAGAAAGAAAACAGAAAAGACAGCTGATTGTAAACATAACAAAGGGGCTTCTTACTGGCCAAAACCAACAGAAGGATCGAGAATCATTAACAAGAACTTGAGCCATAGCTCTATCTTGCACAGCTCTTTTAAGCATCTTAAAATCTCATAAGATAACAGAAGCGTTCTATAAAAGGGATCAGCCTTTTCAATTATCAACGGTTCTTTTTCACTGCAAATGAGAGCATGACAAAAGATAAAACCAATTTGCAATGTTTCAGCATTTACCAAACTTTTTAGCAAATAATGCATAGAGTGAAATAAAAACCACAAACAAAACAATGTAAGGAATTTTAAAAGCACATCACTTCATTACCACACTTTAAAGCAGCCTGTACTGGTCACTGATAAGAGAACCTGATAGATCATCAATTACATAATCTAAACACCTGAACAATGTAAAAGCACATGTGGGTGGCCAGTTTGTGGTAACAGAATTGATAGATTGCTTTGATGTTGCAACTTAATTACTTCTACAAGCACATTGCTTCATCCGGCTTATAGGTCTATAGACTCCATGATTACTGAATTTTCCAACAACAAAGAAATGAGCAATAATGTTCAGAAAAAAAACCCTGTAAATACACTTGGTTAGCTTCCTGAGCGGCCGGGAAAGAGGTCTGAGCTATACATGCTTCATCCTTTTTAATTCTCATTGCATCCATGGATAAACAACTGTTTATGGATTCTATCAGAGCTAATTTCGAATTTTCAAACTATGAAAGAAGAAAAAATGTAGTGCTAATTGTATTTGAAACTAAGGAATTCAAGAAAAATATCAACTTTTGTTTTTGAGAAACATCCGACTAATCTTTATAATTGACCAAAATTCTCTAACAATATTTTTTATTCTACTATCTCACTGCTAAGAACATTTCAGCTTATTCTTTATGACTATATGCTTTAAAAAGGAGATGTCCTGAGGGAAATGTAAGATATTTGCTATATTCATTTGCCTGAAAGTAGGAAAAGCCACACATGTACCTTTACTGTATTTCTACATCCAAGTTCTCAGATATTTTGACACAATCTTGATAGATCATTATAGATCATCTCTCAGACATTTTTCATGCAGAAAATAAGAGGGTTAACCAAATTTTTAAAACAATTATCTGTCCCTTTCTACTCAATGAAAAAATGAAAATTTATTTAGCAGAGCACAATTAAAAATCAAAGGAAGAGTCACTGACAAGTTTTAAAACTGATGATAAAAATTCTGTAAAAAAAAATTAAAAAAAAAAAAAAAAAAAAAGAAATACAAATTTTCAGAATCTGGAGAACACAGGTAAATACAGAAATGCAAAAGCGCCTTGAACTGACCTCTCTCTGTTGTATCAATGGTTTAAGAGAAGGACAAGAGAAGACACAGAGAAAGCTGATTTAATTCCAGTTGTAACTTTTCAGTGGCTTTAATAATGACAGTTGATAAACGAGAAAAGGATGGAATGACGATTTAAGACAGAAGAGAAAAAAATAAATAAAGAATGCCTTCATCTTGACATGTTAATCAACAATTGTGGACTTATTCATATTGCTATACTCTAAATTTTTAGCATTCATTAAAAGAAAACAAAGGATTATTTAATCTTATCCTTCAAAGGCGCACTTCTTATTCATTCCAACAAAGAGCAGGGACTAGACTTTTACAAGACCAAAGGAAAAAAGGTCTGAAAAGCAACTGAGAAAATATATCAAAAAGAATGTTGTCAAAACATTTCATACATAACTTAAACCTTTTTCTGAACTATTCAATTTCTTTGATGAAACATTCAAAACACATTCAAACAGTAAGATTGAAGACACATTGTTTGCGCCCTGAGAATTTACGAGATTCAAACATGATAATGAAATAAATCAGATGAAAAAATGCATATCAAGTGATGAGCTACAATTGGTAAATACAATTTGTGAAAATGGTAGTTTTGGGAGAATGAAGGAAAAATTAATGTCTGAAAAATGGCAACAGAGAAAAAAAAAGCTATAACTGATCATTACTAATAAAGTCTTCTTCTATTTGTTTCTAATCAAAAGGAAAAAAGCAAAGAGCTGAAAAGTCAGCAAAAAAACATAGAACGTTATGAATGTCCTAATATCATCTAGTGTGGATTTTAAATAATTCAAAAAATGCTTTTTCATTTTTACATTTTAAAAACTAGTAAGTTTGTTCTTGGTACAAAAACAGAAATTCATTATCTTATTCTCATGGGACTTTCAAAGGGTTTAGAGTTTGACCATAATGGTCAAAGATATTCTGAGTACCTTAATTTGTATTAAGTACATTGTTTTTGTAAGGGCAGAATTATACAATGACAACGAGGACAAGAGATAATAACAACCACATAAAGACAACAATATGGAGAATACAAATTATCATGGAGGACCTAAACATTTTTTTAAAGTATCATTTTTCAATCATATAATTGCAGGCAATGAGAAGCTGATATTATTACTATATGATTCAACCCACAGCAGAGCAGGGGGGGGGAGAGGGGGGGGGGAAGAGAGTAATCAAAGGGGGGTCGAGTGAGATAAAAGTTAATGAATCTAAATTCTAGAGCTCCCTCATCCCTCTTTGTGGAAACATCTTTTCATGTCTGAACAAAGGCTCTTATAGGTAGACTACAAGTCAAAGGAACAAAAACAACTTTTGACTGTCTTTCTTGCGGTGACAATTCAGAGTTCATCATTCTCAAATACATTTGTATGCAGCCTTTCCCACAATGCTCAAGAAAATTGAAGATTGCCTATTTTGCTTGCCTGAAATCTAAATATATCCATTACCCAACTAGCTGTGCACAATATTGGGTAATTGAAGAAAACAGAATATATCAAAAATTTATGTCAAAGTCATCAATTTGAGGGTTCAATTCTTAATCCTTAACCTAGAGAGCATTTGAATGAGGTGCACTTTCAAAAACAAAGAAGCCAGTCTTGATTGAGCAAAGTATGACAACCCTGTGAGAAGAAGTAAGAAGTAAGAAGGGAGAAATTGAGAGAAAGAACATGTTGACTTCATGGAAACTTTCTTGGTACAAATAGCAGAGAGAAACAGAGCTAAATGGGAAGTCACATAAATGGAAAACGGATACCAAATGTGACTGCTGAATATCATGATCAAAGGAAATGTTTCAAACTAGGCAGCTTTGCATGGATGGAAAGAGAGAAAACCATATCTCTGCTAAACAAAAGGGACTGAGAGAGAGGGAGCCAAACAGCAAGCAGCTGCAATTATGTGTGAAACAACGTAATTCTTTTAAGCACCTACAATTAATTACACCCCTTTTCTTATGGGTTATTCTAAAGATAAAACCCAATCTTTTTACCTTATAGTTATTAGCTACATTATCTTTGATCTTTTGTATGAATGATGAATAGATGCCACCATTGCAAGTAAATGACATATAAGCTCTCAACAATAGAAATCATTTTGATCTTTAATCCATCACGTTGGCGCCTTGAGAAAATATATAAGGATGGAGGCATGGATACATCAGGAATATCTGATCAAATACAAAACAACAAAAGAAAGTCTTAAGTCTCTCACCTGAGTTTTTCCAAGCTCCAATAATGCGTCGCTCCATTTTTGACATCTTGGACTTCAACCGCCACAATGGTTTTGGGGAATGGCTGTGCCAGATCTCTGTCCCCAGATGGAAGCAAATCAGCCGGCAGTGGTGAGTAGAGAGTATTGGTCAGAAGCACAAACTGGAATTGAACCTGTAAGAAAAGAGTGGCAGAAGAAGAAGATTTGTTTATTTATTTGTTTCCTGAGGGTTTTGCAGCGCTATCAGCACAATTTAGGCCATGTCAGCGCCCGCAAACAGTCAGAAGAGCAACTAACCCAGCTTCCACGGGTCTGAGCAAGAAAGAAAGAAGAAAGAGGGGAGAAGACAGGAAAAGAAAGAAAGGGGAAGGAACAAGAGAAAGAAAGAAAGAAAGAGTGCCCTGCCCTCTTACGGTCTTATAACACGTCGGCATCACGGTGGTGATATTCTATTACCTCAGACACCACACGGGGAATTGAAGCTGAAGTGTGGATGGACAAAAGTAAACAGAATAGGACTGTGTGGACAAAACAGGAATGGTATATTATAGTCACATTGTGGAACTAAGGCCTTGACTAAACAGGACCTTTAATCGAAACATTTCAACACAGCCTGCTCTACAGTGTGCAGATAGGAGTGTAGTAGCTGTATCATCAGCAGTGGCATATGAGCAAATTCAATTTCTTCCATATTTGCTGAATTCTTCTTCAATATGTTTTCCAAAGGATCCCATCAATCCTTAGAATTCTCTTAAATCTAATACAACATGAAATGATACGTAATGACAGATCATGCCTCCATCATCAGCTGCTGAAGTTAAAAATAGTTTGTAAAGCATTCATGATATTTGTAATTTTCTCTAACAAATAATGCCCATCAATGACAAAACAGACAAAAGGGAATTATATAGGATATCATGATAAGAATATCTAAAATGTAAGCATCCTTTTCAGAGCATGACATGACACACGCATTGTAACTTTCATAACAGGAAGGTGACTTTTCATACATAAAGAATTGAAAGACAATTAAAACCCTGATACATTTCTTCATGAGGTAGTCTTTGCATTGGTAGTCATCTCTCCATCTAATGTTAACAGCATGAAATCCTTTTCCTGACAAAGAAAAACTTTGATTGGACGGGATGATTCCACGGTGATCTATTTCTATTTAGATGGCAGACTCTATCACCTTCAATTCAATTCCTCAAGCTTTTTGTAGAGACATTCTCAAAAGACAAGATTTTTAGAGGAGGCAATTGATAATTTTCCATTGCAACAAGCACAAATCTCACCAGGATGCCATTACTGGAAACAATTGAATATATATCCAAAATAATGATCAAGAAACAAAAAAGAAAGTATTAATGAATACTCACAGACAATACAGATGGCTATCAAGCGCTGTCCTAAGGGTGGCACCTCACAGTCTGGGAACATGGGCTGCAATATGTAGAGCGACGCTATCAAGCTGAGAGCAGCTATTCCGACAGGACAAATCAGCATGAAATTGATCCACAGACACACAAAAGCTGGATAGTCCCCAAACGCCCGGCGGATGTACACATACTCTCCTCCTGACTCTGGTAAAGAAGCTCCCAGTTCCGCATAGCACAGCGCACAAAGCATATTGTAGAGTCCACAAATGGCCCACATGAGCATGGAGAAACCTACGGACTTGGCATGCATGAGAATACCCACAGGGGACACGAAGATGCCAGAGCCTATGATGATACCAACAATGATGGCTACGCCTTGAAACAGGGTGATCTGCTTCTTTAGCTGGACTGCGTCTGCCATGTTTTCTTTTTATTTGCTTGTTAGGTTCCTAATATTCAGGGTGGTGACAAATTTACTTGAATGCTGAATTAAAAGTCTTAAAAACCTGAAAGAGACAACCAAGAGAATGTTTTTTTAAAAGAAACAGTGAAAAGTAGATTAAATATCAACTTATGATTCTGAAAAGTAAAAGATAGCAATTTGAGCTGTTTCATGTATGATAACATAATTGGGAATTTCTAGTCTCTATATATTCAACCAGCTGTAACAGAGACTTGTGAGAACTACGCTGTAAAAAAATTAATTTCAACCAATCATCTTCCCAACATACCCAGACCACCAATCTGACAGGTTAGATCTTAAGCCAAGAAACCTCACCTGCATACATGATACAAGAATACCATATGTGCACACCAATCTTTCTTATCTCTCTTCTTCAACCAGGTAACCAGGGAGCATTTATATCATAAATGATAACAAAAAGACAATCCCATATATCCATGAAAGGGTGGGTATCATACAAAAACCTGCTGGGACTTTTCTTTCCTGCATATATGATATATAGAAAAGAGGCTATGAAGAAAAAAAATCTAGGTTATTAGAATAAATCAATCAGTTACTGAGGTGGCAATTGACACTATGCAGGCATTTGTTAACAAATGTTGGGGCCATCTGTGCCTAAGGAGTGCTTACAATTTCTTCAGTCCAATGTTTGAGTGGTGATGAAGTGAGAATCAAAAATTTTTACATGAGAAAGTTTGGCAATCAAATCTCGTTCATTTGCTAGAACTAGATCTAGACTTCTACATCATTTTCCATGAAAAAAAATTAAAAAGCAAAAATTTAATTCATATACACAAACGCATAGGCTACACAGCAAAAAGCAATGTTGAAGCTAGAGAATGCTGCCCCATAGGAAAAACACACCACAGGAAAGGTGTGGTTGTTAATCAAGATCAAAACACAGCTGTCCATTCTTATTATTTTTTCTGTTGTATGAAAAAGTCGTTTAGTCTAATCTCTGGATATATTGTAAGAAATATCACCCGGTTAACCCCTCTAACCGCATTTCCTAATCTTGTAGATGTAAATAGAGCTGATTCCAGTGACTGCGAACGTGCACCTGTGGAAATATGTCAAGTAATAGGGGAAAAAAAAGAAAAGGAGGAGTGCTCTATAGAGAGAGTGGGAATGGAGGGAGGGATGGGGGAAGAGAGTGCTAGTGAGAGAGAGAGAGAGAGAGAGAGAGAGAGAGAGAGAGAGAGAGAGAGAGAGAGAGAGAGAGAGAGAGAGAGAGAATAACCAAATATTAATTCAAACTTTGATTGACCTGACAGTTGATTTTTGTCAATAACAAGCTCTTGTTAGCTTCAATACATCATCAAACTCAAGTGGATACCCTGTTACAGTAAGGCCGGGTCAAAAACAATCCCTAGAAAAGAAGTGCACATATCTAATGAAATAATTGCGTAGCATTTGATAATATATCTAATGAAATAATTGCGTAGCATTTGATAATAAGGTCAAATGATGTTGCATTGATGTCAACTTATCCAACTGGTTGTTTCATATGATTCAAGGTAAGGCTAAGCTGGTTCTCAAGAAAATGTTGTTAAAAAGCACTCTGAATTATGCAAAAGGGTTATGCTACTGTTGGTGTCTACATATCTCATCCAACAACCATTATACTAGATTATTACCACAAAGATGTGTTGTTGATCAAACACTATATCATTCATATAGACTTAGTAGATATATCCACCATTGGTGCACATAAGTTCAGTGGAATTCCTGCCCCTTTCAAGACGTTTCACTATTTTTAAAAAAATGGAAAATAATATAACACTGGGGACTGACTTATGGCAGGGAAAAACTACAAGTCTTGTTGAATCTGTTATATCTGAGTTAGATCATGACGCAATAGTGTGCCTTTTGAGAGACGGGTTACCTGATCTACACTGAGTGAACAAAAGCATCAAGTTGATGATTAAAAGCCTGAGACAAAAACTGATAATGTTACAAAGAAAAAAACGATTAACTCTGATGAGGAAAACATCAAACATCATAATAATACATATTTCAATTTCTAAATAACTTTGAAGGTAGAAATATTTTCATGGAGTTATGACCTATCTTTTGTGAATATAAAGGTAGAAGAAATAATTTTGATTTTCAAGCATATATTATATACTAAAGATCTAATTTTTTCTTGTCATCATAGCCATTTACTAAGAATAGCAGAGATAGCCATCCTCTGACAACTCCCAAGAAAAAAAACTACAGCATTTTATCAAACAAAACTTTTAGTAAGACTGTGGACTTTGACTTTTACATTTGTCATTCAATCATTCCTTTATTAGGTTAATAGAGCAACTCATTAATGATATAAAAAGATAAAACAACAAGCATATCTTTTGTGACCTATACGGCTGCAACTAGCATAGCAACTATGCTCCATCATCTACAGTTTATTCTTTGTGCATATTCTTTATAATGTTTTGGTTTTCAAAGTCAAGGCTTAAGCAGTGAGCACAAAATAAACACACAAAATCATTACTATAAAAACAAAATGTCATGAGTCATAATTTGGTGGCAAGTCTTTTAGCTCAAAGGATTCTACGTTTGCAGAATGCATACATTTTAACATTTAATACTGTTATCTATTCGCAAGTTGTTTGCTTCTTATGCACTCAACACATTTATAAGAAATCTAATCCACCTTTGTTCATGCTAGGCCTATTCGTTGCTGAAACTCAGACCACTATGTTTGAAATACACAATCTGCCTTACATGCTATAGCTCATTTCAGCATCAGCAAGACTACTTGCCAAAAAAAAAAACTGGATTTATCAAAGGCTGTTGTATAAAAGTTACCTATTCTAGAAACATTTTGAGTGCAAATTTGTGTGGTTTAGTTCTCATCGGCTCATTTTGGAAATATCAAGAAACTGCCCACAACTTTTTTTCTGTTCTGCACAGATCGTGAGCATAACTGGTAAGGCTTTCTAACTTCAAATACATGAGAAGACAAAAATGAATTTTTAGTTAAAATCATTATGCGTAATATATGCTAATCATGCTTTATGAAACAATTTCAATAAATACTTCAGTCTGTCACAGCATTTGTGTTAGCGCTCACACATACACACACACACACACACACACACACGCGCGCGCGACACACATATACATGCATGCACACATACTCACTCAGTCACTTACATACAAACACACAAACACTTGTAAATCTCTCACACAAAAAGTTATCCACAAAAACAAGCACACTTAACTTGCACAAGCATACTCACAGTTATACTTATATTTACAACTAACATTTGAAGATCTTTACCATCTCTCTGTTAACAAAAAATGAAATGAGATGTTTCAACAACTGAACAGCATTGTGCAGCTCTCATTCTTGATGATGCCTTCACAAAGCAATGAAAGTGTGGAGGGGGAAGAAAAACAAAACCCAAGTAACCCCAATGCTGAGTATATTATGAATATCAAACACATACATTGTATGGTGTCAGTGAATTAATCTCTTCCCTGTGCCAAATATTACATATATTGCCCACCCTACAATGTTTAAGAATGCTGTTTGATTGAATACAGCGGTCCAGCTTTTTGTCTGTTCCAATATATGGCCAGCCACATAAACACCAACAAAACCTGAAATATATATATTTAAAAAAAGGATCTCATAATATAATGAACAAATGTAAAGATTGTGATTTTTTTTTTTTTATTTCTAGAAATCAGTTAACAGCAGAAGTTGAAAATTTAAACGGCAATGATTGAACTTCGAAAACAAAATTGATCAATATTTGAATTTCAGGGCTCAAATTTATATTTGATTGAAGAAATAGAATGACTTTGCATGCAATAAATCTGTCACAAAATGTGCACTTTATGTCCTCCCCAAGAATTGAAAATCTAATAAGTGACAAAAGCATCATCAAAATCTGAAATGAGTATCAAGGGAAGATTTTGGGATTTTGATAAATAAATACAATAAATACCTATTTTACAAAACTCAAACAATGATATCCTCAACAAGAAAGATAAGATTTTTCTGAGGGCATCGTTATATATTGCAAAAAGAAATGTTAACTTCAATGATTAATATTGTTAATAACCAATATTTATCTGAATCAGCTCTATTTTTGTTTGTTTGTTTGTTATAAAATCTTGAGAAGAATTAACATCCACAACAATTAAACAGAATTCAAATTTGTACATACCGGGAATTGCACCAGCCATATTCATTATGCCTGTGGAAAAGAAAGAATGAAACAACCCAATTATCCAAAGTGTGAATAAGTAGCTTTTCACTGTTGGTTTTGTTGTACATTCCCATTGTATAAATGTCATCATTAGCCAGTAAAGCATTTAGAGAATTTATCTCTTTGATTTTGTTTCTTGGGGGGTTTTTACGGCGCTATCGGCGCAATTCAGGCCATGTCAGCTTCATTGATTTATGAGAAGTGTGTGTGTGTGTCCACCTATGTCTATAAGCATGTTACTCTTCTCATTGATTTATGAGAAGAATAACACATACTTATAGAAGTGGGTGGACACACACACACAGACACACACACAGACACACACACACACACACACACACACACACACACACACACACAAAAAACACACTGTTTTTTTAAAATGGCCTGAACAAACAAACGTATATAAACTATGTGTATAGCACTAATAGCAGAAGTGAATTGGCACTGATGATAGCCAGAGTTTGGATGGGGAAGAACATTACTGTAGTGAGTACAAGCATTGGAGCCTTATCTCATTTCACCCTGACAACAGATACACACACACACACACACACACACA
>JAUEKY010115916.1:0-10348 GCA_031833965.1 Scyllaea pelagica
AAACAAAAATTATATTGAAGTTCCCTTTATACATTTGTTTCTTTATTCATTTTTTTACTGGTTGAGCACTCAACACTTTTAACCACATCTACCAAGTATATATATATTTACATATACATATATATACATAAATGTAGTACCAGCCATCAGGTCAATAATCACCTTGTTAAGGAGAACTACTTAGGTGAAAATTTTATCATATAGGCCACTGGATACCAAGATTTAATCCTTTGTTTTTAATGGGACTAATAATAATAAAGCAGCATGTCTTTTTCAACTTTATATCTAGAAACATAATCATTTTCACCAGATTACAGTTTCTTTCATAAATCCCACCTGTTTTACACAGGCATTCAGGAATTCCTTCAGAACGCTTTCCTTCAGGCCGATGCCAGTGAAAGACATGATGAACAGCTTCCTGGTGCCGTCTGTTTGAGAGGCCTCCTGGCCAGCACGAGATTCATTCATCACCAGTTTGCCACTGAGAGATGAGAACTGCACCTCCATGTTTGTGGATGAACCTGTCAATAAAACATGTTCCCTTTGAAATAGCTTGTAAAAATTGGCGGACAGATTTGGAATGCAAATAAACACAAACATGATCAGATCTTTACAATTAGAAAAAGGTGATGCCATTAACTTTAAACTTGAAAAAATTCCATTGCTTTCCAGAATACACAGATTTGATTGGTACTCTGCTACATTATATAAGGTTAAATTGTCTTAATGATATTAGGTTAGTCATAGACTATAACATTTTCACCAAATATTTTTTCCTAGCTGCCCAGTGTAAGACCTAACAACCGCATGCATTCATTCAAGATAGTCGGTAGACGGACCTTTTGCTTACAGCAAGCTTTGATTTTGATTATTCATTACGTGCACTTATCTAGATATGTCCTCATTTTTCAGAGGAAAACACAGCTATGGTTGATGAGCCAATTCAATTTTTTGTTCACTATCTGCCTTCACAATATTGAAAACGGATATGTAGAGGAGACACTTCAAATCGTTAATGATCGTAAAAACTTTATTATTATACAGCTACATGTCTTCATCACTAAGTCCAGCAATATAGTGAAACACGTTTAAACCAAAATTGAAGGTACCTGGGTTTTTATTTCGGTTTAAACATATTTCGGTTTAGAGATAGTTCAGAAAAATCACTTTTTTTTTCCTAGGGAAGCTGCTTGTAATATGATATAACCATGAACACCCACCTCTTTTTTATTTTGTACCGTAGGGCTTAGTTAAGTAACTGACTTTAGAAGGAAAGGCAGGGTGACTGCGTTTGGGAGGAGGATGCAAAACAAAAGAGGATAAGGCTGCAGGACGAGTGTCGACAAATCAATCGCTGAATATAACATTTCAAGGATACCAGGCATCTACCCTCTCCTGGTGCTTTTGCTGTTCCCTTCCCGTCCCCAACCCACCTTCCATTGTAAGTGTAAGCAATAGACAAACTGGTTGACAAACAATCTGGGTATCCAAGAACAGAATTAGTACACCCCATGGATTATACCATAGATGGACACTTAAGGAAGTTGTTATAGCATCACAAGAAGAGACGTGAGTGCATAGATGTTTACCTACCTTTAGGGACCCACACCAGTGTATGTGTGTGTGTGTGTGTGTGTGTGTGTGTGTGTGTGTGTTCGTGTGTGTGTGTGTAGAAGAGATTGGAACATGCCATTACTAAGGACTTTCAAGGAGTACATCTGTATCATTGAGTACAGCTGTATCATTGATCGGGAAGAGAATTAGCCTCACAATGCTGGATTTTATCTTTCATAGCGGCTAAACCACCGAAGAAAAGAAGGAAATTGCGGCCTTTCTTTACAGTTTATCAGTAGTTCAATTGATTTCGTTTTCGGTTTAGGCATAGATTCTTGATATAGAGTTCATAAGCAGCCAAACAATTTCTTTCATTGTTTTTGTTTAAGCTGTTTCGGTTAAAACATGTTTCTCTGTATATTGTTAAGTACATAAATGAAGGAATAAAATCAGCTTGATATAACAAACTTCAAAACTTTCATGATTGACTGAAGCAAATAAAGATTGAAAAAATAATAAAAACAATAAAATCAAGCTCAGAATTATTTTGGACAATTTACCTAGTGTCTGTTTCCCTTGCTGGATATGAAATGAACAAAATCATTAATGTCACTAGCTATAAAATATTGTTATAAACATTGGACAAAACATACTATATGTTATATTTTTGTCTGAGGGAAAAAAAGAGAAAAGAGCATGACACAATAAGAACTTAGGGGTTAAATTACTTACTGCTGAATTCCAAGAAACCTCGAACGTAATAGATGTTCCCATCAAATGGGAAGCCTTTATGACCAGATCGGATAGCTGTGTGGGGAAAAAAGCATTAGTACATAAGATTCAATCATTCAGATTTGTTTGGTTTTTTTTTAATTCTAAAAGAGTATTTGCTTTTTATTACATGGTTTTCAGTGATGAATCAATTCTGTTTGAGACTGTGACAAATATCACACTAATGCCTGATGGACTTATGTGTTTTGATATCACGATTTTTTTTTCTAAATCACATACTGCATACATAGAACTATTCAAAGATTATTGCTATAATGTTGATTTCTTAACAACATTTAAAAGTGGGAAAATGTGTATGTCTATGTTTGAATGATATGAATACCTAAGATAGAGTTATTATATTAAGTTGCAAAGATGTCAATGGAAATTCTTTTTCCTGAAATTTGTAATAATTGACAATCTTCAAAATATAATGTATAAACATTTTCTTTCTAAACATAATAAAATCATAAATAAAAATAGAAAACAAAAAATTACTCCAATTACCTGGTGAGGATAAAATCTCTATGCTATTGCAAGTTGTTTAAAGGATGGAATGGTAAAAAATAGATAAAAAAAGGCATTTCTCTATGACATTAAGGTTTTCCTCTTCATAACCACGATGGTAATTCCACTAACACATTTTGAAACATAACATTGACATAGTCTTGACATCACTTTAAACGGTGATGAATATACACACAAAAGAATGTTCAAAATTGAATTTAAAATTCAAATATTCTATGCTGAAGTTATCATAACAAAGGTTGAACAAACCTCTTAACTTAATGAGTAGCAGATGCTTTTCCAGGGGATGATAAAACTTGAGGACTATGTCTGTCATTGGGGGATGGCAAGGCCAGCTGCAAGGGTGGCCAACTTGCCTAAGACAACAGATAGGACAGCAGAGTGTGTAAACAAAATGTATAGAGAATCAAAATCACATATTGTCATTGAAACATAGCTATATAGTGAATATAAAGATATAAATAAATGTAGTGAGATGGGATAAAAATGATAATCATAAAACAATAATGTAAGTAATTGAATATAATCAGTATTCTTTTTTTTTACATGGTTGCCTTTTTTTGATGAGTTTATCTATTTTCAGGAGTGTGCTATTTTACACCATTTGCCTTCTAATCATGTGTTCAATTATCAATAATTGTTAGTTTAAGAAAGCTCTTGTAGATGTAAAAATCATTTTTATAACAGGCTTCACATGAAGAAACGGATGTGAAATTGACAAGCAACAGATAGTTAAAGGAAGGAAAATGGTGATTTAAAAAAAAAAATTATTAATGAATACAACACCTAGACAATGGATCGGGAGAAAAAATTTGAGTAAAGATAGAGGAGAATGATAGATAAAAATTGGAAAATTAAGAAAGCATAGAGAAGAATTAGATCAAATTAAGAGACAATTGGCAAAACAATTTGAAAGAATATAAGAGGAGTAAACTATGATTCATTGGGATTGAAAATTGTGATTAAAACAGCAATACTCAAAAAATAAAAAAAAAGAGAAAAAAATGAAAAAAAAAATTCAGTATGGTAAATCTGTTACTCCTTGCATAGGAATTTAGAAGACTCACCAGAATGGTTTGATAAGAACTCTAGCCTTGGCTTTGTCAGGTTCATCAAAGGCAGTTTCTGACATGATGAGATCAAGGTCTGTACTCCTGTGGGTTCCATAAGATTTACATAAATAGAGAGAAAAAAATAAAGAGATGTATAAGATAAAAAATTGAAGAAAAGCAGATGAAGAGAAAGGAGAAGAAAGTGTTAACAGACAATATCAAGGAAATGACAAGAAGGCGGAGGAGAGAAGACATTTTTTAAAATCGAATGTTAAGGATTGAAAGTCATGTCAACAAGCCTCTGGGAAAATAAAGAATCACACAAGATAAATTTGAAAATTATCATACACTAGAACTTGAATTTAAGTCCAAGGATTCCTAGAAGTTCCTATAACCATAAAAATAAAAGCTAAATAAAAAAGAATAATTGTAAATAAATACAAATAGAAACAAATGTAACCTCTTCACTTCTGCATTTTCAGCCTTCAGCAAAGCAATGTCAGGATTCACACATCGAATCAGCTCTTGTATGCTATCCAGAAGATCACTCTGTGAACAAGACCATTTTGGGGTATTGGACAAATTCATTGCAACTTTTGAATATATTACTGTAATATTTATAACCGCATTTGGATAAGAAGTGAAAAAGATTTGCCCTTATAAATTTTATAATATTCTGGATCTTTAGATTTCATCTTTCATAGATTACGTTCTTCAGGGAATATTGAAAAAAAATCTTTTTTTAATATACAGTGTATCCCAAGAACTAAGCAAATAGCACAATATTACATTAATAACAGATGATTAAGGAAAAAAAATATATAATCCACCTTTTCTTCAAGCTATAAAATTCTCTAAGATAATTGACAAAAATCGGATTAAAATTTTAAACAAATGATATTTCAAAGCATAATTGACACCTCAAAATTCAAATTTCATTCTGCTGAAATTAATATCATAAGCATTATAAAAATGATACACAGTAAAGAAATAAGGAGGATCTGCCTACCGGGGCCATTGTCTGTGAAGTAAAGATGATGTTGTTGACCCATCCCTGGGCACACTGAGATGTCAGCATTGGCAAGGTCATTCTATGTGCAATGTAGAACAAGTGAATCAATTCTCGCGATACGATAATAAAAAGAAAGAAAAAGGAAAGAAAACCAACAAGGGTACTCTTCATATCTTATTTAGGTCTCATGTTGATAAGAGGTCTGAATCATTTTAAAAACTGCTGTGACCTTTTGTCACTATTCTTCCCTCCTTTAATGGTATAATGATAAGGATAGATAGATTAAAATCAAGCTAGCCTTGGCTGGGTTGTCATGGATCAATTTCAGTCATCTTATTTCCTTTGCTCCAAAAAAGCTTAGTCAAACTACTCTCATATTCTTGGATTGAGCCCTCTTACTAAGAACACATGGAGTCAAAGGCCTCATTGGGTCATCCTACAACCAAATTCAGCTAAGATAACTATGGGAGTCCTATAGATATTGACAACAAGCTACATGATACTATGGTACAAGAATTCAATCTTGAATGACACTTAAATGGTGTTGTTCATTGATTGCACATATAACTGTAGTTATAACATTCTTGTGAAACTTATTTGCAATGAATTCAGAAAACTGTTACATGGAATGATGATATAGAAATGACCAAACAAGTTATTGGAAGTTGATGAACTGCAATAACTGAATATAAGAGGGGCCATTTTCTTCCTCTGCTGCAAGAAAATGATTTTGATAGAGAAAGAAACTTTTTGAAGAAAATGAAAATATTCCTCACAATCATGATTTTCTTTTTCTAGTAAGGGAATGATTAAATAGCTAGTATGTAAAGTGGGCAGTTATAAAAGTACATCTTAAAAAGGAAGAAACCAGTTACTTGTTATCCATAAATGTGTTGAGAGGATCTATGCACAGTGTAACTGCACCAATGGAAAACTGGGAACTGATTTTGGGGTCTGGGTGAGAAAATAGTATTCTTATGACATCACTTGTGTCACAAAATCTGTGAAATAGAAAAATGAATGACAAAAAGATATACTATGCTTAAAACTGTGACAAAAATCTAGCTAGAATGCTAGAAGATTAGTGGATTTTGGATCAAGGAAAAAAGGAATTAAAAAAAATGCTTTTTTGGCAGGAATGTTGCATAAACTTACCATTTTAAAAGCTGTTTTCCCACATATTGTTAACATCTATGACAAGTGTAGATTTCAACCATTTTGAACCACTGATACTTTTGTCTCTACTTACCACTATGAAAATGTGAAAATCTGGATCTTGTTATAAAATTAGCCACCCATGATGTTTTCACAAACAGCTCAAAGCTGACCAACCTTTGAAAGGTATAACCAATCTAGAGCAATTGAGACTAAGCTTGTACCCACTACTCATAATCCCTTTCTTCATTTTCTGAATGCTCTATCACAGAGTTGGCCTCTATCATTATTTCAAGTGAAAAATCATTGAATAAACTGTTTTCTTTAGCATTTTTTGAGAAAAACTCATCAAAATTAGCACCCTTAGACAAAATAATGCAAATACAGTGCCAATTGAAATAATCCACAAAAACAAAACTATTGGTGATTTTGTAAGGTAGTCTCATACCTCATCTAATTTTAGGATAAACCCAAACAGGAGGGGCAGCTAACACATTAAAAAAAAGCATGTTGAGGATGAGTTATAGTGAAAAGAATTTTTTTTTCCTTCAGGACATCTCATTTCAAATGAAGCATAGTCTTCTTACCCTGGAGCAACAAGGATCACTCTGGTTCTCTTGTTGTCCTGCCACTGGTTCCTGGACTGGACAGCAGCCACCATAGAGCGGTGCAGGAAGGCTGCATTCACTGTGCATTCCTCAGGCTGCTTGTAGACTAGCCAACTGGCAATGAAAGAATGAAGGAGGATATGCTGACAACTTGTAAGAAAAGTTTTGGATGGAAGATTATTAAGTTTTTAAAAAGTCAATGTGGCTTTGTGGTCTAGCGGTAGACTCTTGAGCTTGTGATCATGCGGTTGTAGTTCATTATCAGCCAGAAACTGCACAAAGTTGAGTCCTTAGAAAAGGCTCTTTACTCACATGTTTCTGCCTCCACTCAAGTGCAAATGAGTACCTGACCATTAACAGCCCTTTCTCCGTCTGGATGAAAGATGTACTGGTAGCAAGCGGGCTACATGTCTCGTCTCCTTTATTTCATCCTAATGTTTAACTTGGGGCCTCTTGTTATTTGTTAAGCACATTGAGCAATTGAGCATATTTAGTGGAAATTGCTCTAATTCAATGCTCATTCCTATTCTATTGATATGATATCAATTATAAATGGCAATTGTCTTTATCATGAAGAACGGCTTTAAAAATATAAATCTAATCTTTCACTCTGAATGCAGTTAATATTTACATGGTAAATATAGAAAAGGAAAAACAGAGGAATTGCAAAACTTTTTGTAGAAGCCTCCCTACAACCAAAGTGAATCTTAGATGTGCTTTACAATCAAAGACCATACAACAAGAGTGATCAGTGAATCATATCCTGGTTCGTTTTACATTAAAACAAAATAATTAAATGAATAGAAGATAGAAAAAATAAACACACAAACACAACTAGTTGTGAAAGGCTTGATCAAAAACAGACTCACTTGATGACATTACTGTTGTAAGTTGTTATCAAGGTACTCAGAAAATTCTTCTCACTCCCTGGTGCACCCGTTAAGATTGTGACTACAATCTGAGGAACAAACAAACCATCAGTCTTGAATGCACTCAAAGCAATGCTGGTAAGATTACAAGAAGATGATACAAAATTGGGAGGTCACCCAAAAATGCAACATCTCAGTGTCTTTTTTATGTACCAGTATCTTGGCTTTTCACAAAACTGTAATGGAATAACAAGCAAATTCACTGTATGCAATTGTGTTTTCCTTTATCAACACATTTTTTTCATTGCTTATAACAATCCAGTATTGACATGTAATATTCTGAGCAAGATGAGCATGATTTGAATGAGGAAAAAAACAAGGAAAAGAGAAATAAATAAAGAAGAGCAACAGTCAGAACATAAGATATTTTCCTAATGTAGTTAATTTCCAAGTTTGTCATTTCTAAAAGTACATAAATGTAAGTAGCACTCTAGACAGTTATTCATCATTCTTGAACAAGTACTTTGAAAAGGACTTACTTTACTATCATCATTACTGTCTTCTGAACTGAAAGAGGAGCCTGTGAAAGTGTTGAAGACATCTCGTTTCACAGGAACCCCTACTCTCGAACTACAGGTGAGGTGGTCTAGAAAGCTGCATTTCAAAAGGAAGAAAACAGTTTATTTATTGAATAGACAATTCAATTGAAACCTGTGAATCTTTTGACGAAAATAATAATTAAGAAAGAGGCAGGTAAATGAAAGATCTTTATTTGAAATTATTCACTTTGCCCCTTTTCCCAATATGGAAAATGTTTCTTTGTTTATTTTCTCTTGTGTTTTCTCTATTTCTACAAAATCAGTTTTAAAAAAGAACTGTCATTGCTTATTCTTAAATCAAACCAGGATTTCAGGAAAAAAGGAAAATACAAACAGTTGGAAACAACTTTGCTACAGATGCACTAACAGTAAGATCAAGATGGTAACTCTAAAGAGCCAGCAAAACACAGGGAAATTCTTACAACTGTTAGTATTGACTTGATGTGGTTAGTCTTGATTTCAAGAATTGTGTAGGAAATGGGAACTTTAAGTGTTAAATTCATTTCAATAACTTTCAAGCACCGTCAACCTGATATAAGTTACATGCAAAGACCAAGGGCCTTTTTTGTCTGTTTATTACAACTTGAATCAGTTTAGATGCAGAAATATGGGTTTTTCATTGGAAAAAATTCCCACTCAAAAGAAATAGACCAGACAAAACCAGCAATACATCACTTACACTAACAACTAACAACTAGCTATGGATACACAAATAAGCTAATTCTTACAGCAAGTTATTACATTAAGGAAGAGATCTCAATCAAACAACTTCAAAGATAGCTTAGTGACAATGCTGTGCATGTTTTCCACTTACCCATTCAAATTTGGCATATTCAATGCCACTTTTTTCATTGAAACTGATCCGTTAGAAGAAACATCAGTTCTTGATACAGCACTTACTTTTTGTTGTAGATACTCGTGACTTGAGAGGCCGGAGAGAAAAGAATGTTCATAATCTTTAAACCATCGTGAAATATAGGATAACATTATGATATATTTGCAGTTTAAATGCAAATCTGCTGACATAATTAAGCACCTTGTTTGGAAGGTTACATAAGACAAGTTATAGCTTGTTTTGTTACAAAAAATGACAAGGGTCAAGGAGTAGAAAATAAAACAGTTACTTTAATGGATTGCAGCAAATAATCTAAAAAATAGAATACCTATCTTCATTGTGAGCTACCACTATTCTATCAAATGAATATATCTGTTTCCCAAAAGACACCTAATATGTGACAGTGCATGCTGCATACAGCAGATGGAAACTGTGGAAACTACTCATTGAGTTTGAATAAAAGAAAAAGGAAAAAGACGCAATATGAACATGCTCTGACTACCTGCTATCTAACATAAAAAATTCAATGTAGCCCAAAGACAAATTAAAAAAAAATTGTTTCCCTCCATTCCAAATCTTATAACTTGACAAAAATCGGAGTGCAGGTAAGGGTGAACTCAGTGGCTAAGCGGTCATGGCTCTAGCATTGGAATGAAACAACAGGGGTTCAAGTCCACCTGGGGACATAAATCACTTGATTCTTATCACTAAGAACCCAAGAAAGAGCCCATATGCCACTCCCCTTGATCCCTGCATCATTGGTAGATCGGATCTAGAGCCTAGTTCTATCGGATGAGTTGAGTTGAGCTCCGAAGTACCATGTGTTGTTGCACAAGTTAAACAACCCTAGGCAGATGGAAATCGGAAGGAGTAGACTGCAAGGCTGCTGTCTGGGCAAAATTGAAATCCTACTCTTACCACCAAAAGGTAACACAGTAGGCTGATCACCTGCTTGGCTTAATGGCATGATCCAGAAAAATCCTATCTCATAAAGAGTAGGCCCTACGCTGCAGTGGTAAAAGGATACTGGATAATAAAATGAAATGAAATGAAGTGCAGGTAAAAAAAAATGAAAAAAGGCAAAAAAGAAAAGAAACTTGAATGACTAGTTCTGATGTAAAATCATTACTATTTCAAAATCATAAACACCAGTATCTTTTTCAGTGTCAATCAAAATGACCACTTGAATCTATACCATTAATGTTCTCATCACTGCAAAACTCAGTGATCAGATTCTTAAGTATTCTTTGGTAAAAAAAAGTTTAACCCATGTGTATCTCAGAATATATCTATCTTAGAAAGAGAAAGCAATGATAACCAATGGACTTACATTATTTCCAGTGTGTAGTCCAGACCCTCAAGCAT
>JAUEKY010116027.1:0-10348 GCA_031833965.1 Scyllaea pelagica
CTTTCTTTACTCATTACTATCAATCTTACTTTTTCCCATCTGGCGCTGACATGGCCTAAATTGTGCCGATAGCGCCTAAAAACCCTCAAGAAACAAACAAACCTAATACATCCAAAGATTATATTTGAAGAGTTTTTGATGATTGTAAATAGAAATTGTGGGCATAAAAAGTTGTTTGTTGAGAACCACAACAGAGGAATACCTTTCCAGTCACCTGCTGTATCTTTGTAAGCCTAAATGGTATTGACTTAGGCTTGCACACATTTATTGGTAGTGTATTACACTCTTCCACAATTTGAAGACCTCATGGGGTTTTCCTGGATTTTCTGATGAGGAAGCAAGATCAAGTGAAACTATTTCATTCTCTTGATGATTGAACTGGTTAACCTTCATGAATATTACACATATGATTTTTATTTCTCACCAATATTCCATAGTTGGCAGCTCTGCTGGGAGAATGAAGAGCAATGCTTAAGCAATGTTATTGGATATTAGGAAGCACATTTATTATGGAATTGTGTAGTCCGTTTTCATTGAATTTGAGGAGTGGAAAATTTCAGATTGTTGTGATAGTTTCACCAATATGATGTTGTGACATCATGTACCATGAAGTTTTTTTATTACAGCCTCTGTTATAACTGGAATGTAAGAGACGATAGTGACCTTTCAAATCCCCCTTTTTAGAAAATGAAAATGGCTATGTTAGGAACCAGAGCCATAACAGGATTCATTTATTGTTTACAATATAACAATGAGCCCACATCCTACTGGATTTTGGGTGGATTGGTAGGCCCGGTGTCAATATAACATGATGGGATGAGATATTGTGGTGAGCCCTCTGTTCTGTGTGGTAGCACAATGACTTGTTCCAAGTGCTCCGCCTGTGATATGGTCTAAAAAGTGTTAGAACTGGCATTAACTGCTAATGTTAACATGTTTTGTTTTTTTTTGTTTTTTTTATTTTTGTTTTAGATTGCAACCAATTGCTATATATTATCTTAAAGACAGGTTGCTCACTGAACAGTGTATGATTTAAATGTAGTCACCATGTGTAACTGAAATAATTGGATCAGTCAAATAAATAATTGCCTCCTTAAGGAAACTGTAATCATAGGAAAATGGGGATGCATTAGTGGGACTACTGTTAGTTGATATTGTTTTTGTGCAAATAACAGGACAGGGCTCTCTTATAACAAGAAAATATGTTCAATCCCATCAACCCTTGAACATCCGAGTTTTTACTGTATTATTGATAATTAGTCAACAGATTGTATATGAATGTTCATATCTCACCGAATCCTAAGTCATTGTAAGCTGTTGGGAAAATGACTCACTTGGTATCATAATGTTTTGCAACCAGCACATTTTCATATTATGATTCTTTTTGTCACAATGTGAATGCTTTTTCTATTTTTAAATTTATGTTAAGACAAGAAAGTGCTGATTGCTCTTTTTTTTTTAAACCTTATGTTGACCTTATTGCTGCCATAAGCCTTGTCTTGTTTGCGCTGCTTTTGAAGTCAGTCCTTGATTTTTCTTCCAAGTTACCGGTTATGATCAAATGCCTTGAATTCCTGATTATTTTTGGTCTGTATCTGTTACTGTTAAAACATGATAAAATCCGGTAAAGCAGTATGAGTTGATTACCATAATTTGTCTTTTATTTTTATCACAGTCAACAATTATCACTCCTTAGGATTGGTCTCTTTCATAGTGCATGCACAGGGGAAGTTTTTTTTGACATCGCTGTAATTCCCCCTAAGTCCAGAGCAGTTTGTATTCTATGTTTTAGAAGTCCAGGAAAGCAAGGAAACTGAATGCTACAATGGAGAATTTACAAAACTATTGTAAATATACTGGGAATTAAGGTCATTTTCAAAACTATAATTCTCCCTTTACAATATTATGCAGATTTTACTTATTTGATTTACATAATGAAAATGAAACAATGCAAAGGGAAATAATCAAATTCATGTTTCATTGTCCTGATCACTTTGCCTTACATACAAATCCCTAAGAATCATGGAAAAGTCAACATTTTCACTTTTATCCCCATTTTTTGACAAAGATGTGAGACTCATTTTCACAAACGTATAAAGTTGAGGTTTCTTATGCCCTAACTAGTGATCACAAATTCTTCTGCAATAAGTTTCTCATTTGCTGGGAAAAGCCTTTTTAAGTACAAGTATAAAATGATGTAGCTTGAACATTTTTTCCCTTTTATTTTACCGGAAAAGGTTTTTGCAAATTATCAGCCTTAACTATAACGTGTAAGGTTGCATTACTGTTGATTTTAAATGAAAGTGCCCTCAGAAGGAGGATAGGAGAAGTGTATGGGCCCCATTGTGCTGGAGCAGGTGAAAATTACAACATTCATTGTTTTTCTGCCTTTTTAGGATGTTAAGGCATGCTGATTGGAGTCATTGGTTAGAGTTTTCTTTTTGTACACTGTTGCTAGATAATAAACGAGACATTCAGTGTAAATGACAAAATCTTTTTTTTTTTTTTTTCCTTGTTTAGGTTGATCAGCAATCCACGGTTAAAGATCCATCATTAATCATTCCTTTTGCAACATGTTGGTTTTTGTTTTTCATCATTAAAGCTGCATTCAAACATGTTGCCCTTTTTTTATTTGATTTGAGTGGCTTGAAAAAAAATTGATGATTGTTGAATGATGCCTAGTGTACAGAGTTATTTGATATTAAAGACTTGCCCAGTAACAGTAATTGTTTGAAAGGATTCTTTCAATTGCATTCTAAGATATGGCATGTGGTCGAGCCTTGAGACATATAGAGACTAGTTTCCTTGAATGTTTGAAAATGATGAATCAAGCAGATGTCTTGTTCTTTTACGGGGAATTTGGACTTTGATTAATTGTATTGGATGAAATCATTTTTCTGAATGCATTTTCTTCACAATTTAAAGGCCTTTAATTTTAAGTTGAAATTTCAGCCTGGCTTTGGAAAGTAGTACTGGTTTAGATACAGACTATTTATCATGTCATATCAAGTGTAAGAAATGGTCTTTTTATCTTTATTGATAATATTATCATGTTGCCTTTTTCTTGTGGTTTTAAACACTTCATTATTAAATGATACTGCCTCTTTTGTTTGTATTGATGATTGCTTCTTTTGTCCGCTTTTTTTTTCCAAATATGTCTTTCAACAACCCAAGCAATTTTGATAATTACTTTGATAATTTTGACTATGTGTAACATAATTTTTTTTTATCAAATTATTCTTTATCAAACCATTGATTACAAATATTAGCAAACCTATTCTAAAGAATCTTTCTCTTTCAATACAGACATGCATGTAGCAAAACATTTTGCACCTTTATGTGACTGTTTCATTATTTGGATTTTTGCTTATTGTTGGAAAGTACATTGTTCATTCATTTCCCTCTTTTGAAGGCTTTGTATGCCAGGCTTTTGTGCTTGCTGTTCTAGTCATCCTCATGTTCCATCTTCATATTTATTTTGTTTTACCAGGTGCAGCTCATTTTGGTTCTTCGGTATTCAGTTTTGTACTCTTCAGTTTGGTTTAAACAATTTCCTGAGGGTAGTTTTTATATGGTTTTAGTTTGCACAGAAACAAAAGGGCTTTTTGAATGCTTCTTGAATAATTATGGAGTGCATGAGAAAACAGCTCATGAGATTTGGCATGGTGCCTTTCAAACACTCACCATTATGTTAACCGTTTACAATTTGGCACAGTCATGCATGTATGTATGCAAAAACTTCAAAGGAATTGTTATAGTAGTCTATCTATAAAGTCTGAAATTTCAGAAGCCTGATTGCTTTGCACCTGATATATCATGAACTCTGAAGATCTCAGACATCGTGTTATCATAGGAATAACAATCAAATTAGGTATTTGTTAGTTTTTGCCAAATCTAAAAGTCCAGGAAAGCTAGAGATTGAGAAGTAATTGCAATCTACCCACCGGCACACCCTTAAAAGTGCATACCCTCTGTAACTAACATGTACATACAAAACTTTGATGCGTTAACAAATTTCTTAGAGAAATGTTGTTTTGTGACAGAGAATATGGTTGAATGATGAAAAATTGAGCATGCCTCAAAATGAAAATGAAAAATTGATGTGGTAATTTGACAGATGGTGATTAATACTTATTAATTATTTTTCTAACATTGTATTATTATTTGGATGCAACAATGCTCATTCATTCAATCTGTAGAACTAATCCCTGCTATTTTATATTCCCTTAATTATATAGCCTATGATTTTTAAGTTAACTCAGAAAATGGGCCAAGAACTAGAAAGTTTTCAAAGTGAATTTTCAACCAAAGACCATTTTCACCTAATCTGAAGAGAAAACAGGTGAGACAATTTCATAGCAATAAACACACAAAGATGTGTATTCTCTCAGCAGCACATCCATATTTGTAAAGTTCAGTGTACTCAGTTCTTCAATAAAAAGGTTTAACTGCCTTTTTATTCATTGTTTTCTCCTTTGGAAAAGAATGAAAGAGGGGGAAAGGGCAGCAGAAAAAGGGTGGGGGAGGGGGGTTGACAAGAATGCTTTCCCTATGACTTTGAATGGATTTCAAGATCTAAATATTTGTTTAGCTACTGTAAATTAATGTCATGATGATGTAAATTAAACTGATGTCTTGCTTTGTCTCAGAAAATTACAATATCTGTATGCAAAATATATCAGAATCTTGTTTTTCAATTGTGTTTTCTTTGTTTTGTCCTTGCATTAGTTGAACAAATAGATAAATATGTATACTGTGTGTGTGTGTGTGTGTGTGTGTGTGTGTGTGTGTGTGCGTGTATAGAGAGATAGATAGATAGATAGAAGATGCACTTACTCACAGATAAGGCCTTTCTGATCACGACGGTCCTGATTAGGTAGATAGATAGATAGATAGGAGATGCACTTACTCACAGATAAGGCCTTTCTGATCACGTAGGTAGATAGATAGATAGATAGGAGATGCACTTACTCACAGATAAGGCCTTTCTGATCACGACGGTCCTGATCAGAACTTCCGTTCAGAACTCTGAACTTCAGTTGGAAAGGCCTAATCAGTAAGTGCATCTCTTTACTATCTATGCCTCAGTCTACCATGACTTCAAGATCTCTTACAACCTTTTCCTTGGATACTTTATATATTTTTTAGTTTTGTTATTAGATACCCTGTTTTAGTGCCCAATGGGCAGTGTAGGGACCCGACATAATGTTTGATACCAGAATGTGTCAAAAGTACAAACCCAATCTGATATCAAACTAAAGTCAGGAAAACTCTGAGCCAAGAAATTGGCAGGTGGCTAGCCCACTGTGCCCACTCTTGAATGGCTCAAAGAATATAAACATTGAGGTGTACATCCAGGAAGGTCAAACAAATCTTAATGTAGCCTGAGATTGGACTTGCAGCCTTATCTATAATCGTATATATATGTATATATATAAAGATGTCAATCTAGGGATGTCATGCCTACGCTAGGCACACTCTGTCAGTTTCTAGGACATATGTTAATATGTATCATGTACTAGTAGCTTGGCAGAAAAGCTTAGAGGGCTACATTACCATACACTGTGATAGTGATAGAGCAGAGAACTATTCACTGTTTATTGTAAGGCCGGGAATTACCACTGAACTTTTTGATTTCAAGACAGTAGGTGGAACTCTAAGGTCGGGAATAACCACTGAACTTTTTGATTTCAAGACAGTAGGTGGAACTCTAAGGTCGGGAATAACCACTGAACTTTTCGATTTTAAGACAGTAGGTGGAACTACATACATATGTTTATCATAATGATGGGGATCTCAGTGGTCATGGCTCTGACTATGAAACGAAAGTTAGCGGTTTTGAGTCCATCTGAAGACAATTAAAAAAAAAACACCAAAAGACCTCTTTGCTACTTCCCCGAGCTCTGCAACATCGGTAGGTGGGATCAAGAGCCTAGTCCTATCGGAAATGGATCATAAACGAGGAGGTCCCGTGAGCACTTTGAGCAAGTTAAAGAACCTTTGGCAGTTAGAAATCGATCAGAGCAGGCCGCATTACAGACGCGAGTACTCTCTTCTCTGTGGGCCGTATGCAAAACCGAACACCCTGCCACCAAAGATCACAGGTAAGCTGATCATCACCTAATGGGGTTAATGACATGATCCACGGAAATTCTGTCTCCAGAAGAGTCGACCCTCCACTGTTTTGTTAAAGGGTATTGGATATTTAAATGAAATGAAATTACACTGTTTAATGATTCATCACAGGCCCCTATTAAGACTTTACGTACCTTTTACGTTGCACAGGAAAGTACGGTGCAACACCGATGTTTTAAGTGTTATCTTTTAGGGGAGACAGATACAAACATGTACATGTATGTACAAGTTTGAAAAGGTGAAAGATCTATCATGGAAAACCACTTTATGACGGCTCGCTGACCAACCAAAACTAAATTAAATACATATAAGAAGACTAAACAAATTCTTTTTATTGTTTTAAAGTTAAGGTTTATTGCTCTGTTTCAACATTTAATGGTCACATCACCAGCTCTTAACATGTTAACGGGCTTTCACACAGGGGTAAACAGATGGCTCAACATGAATATCTCAACCAGTCTAACTCCTGACCAACCTGTCTTAGCACTGTTCCCATAATGCCGAATGTCACGCGGGTAGCTGCTGAAAATCGATTTTTAAGATTTAGGCATGTCGCGGCCTGGGATTGAACCTGCTACATAGCGGTTAGGAGGCGGACGCTCAACCACTTGCGCCAACGAAACTGGTGCGTATTCTTTGCTTGGTCATGCAAGTGAAACAATGCCTATTATGAATGGGACCTAACTGAGTCTTCGCATCGTAATGAAGGGCAAGAATAGGTAGAACACAAGGAAACAATACATGAACATAGGACATACATAATAATAATAATACTCGGGTAGATGAAAAGGGTCACCGCCCATCCCCCCCCCTAAAAAGGGAATCTGCCATACCAGAAAAAAAAAGTAATTTGATGCGCTGATCTTGAATCTCGACGTTCCCAAACATCAAAACTGCGCGTTCATAAGCACAGGCTTTGAAATAACGGAAAAAGGCCGAAAATAACGAACATGACGATAGAAATTAAAGAAAAATATGAAAAATTGCTCAATACATACAATGAAAATCCTTAAAACTTAGACTTAGCAAATGTTTCGGAAGTCTGTAATTGGCAGTTTGCAGTAGCGTTAAAACCTAATACAGTAACATGTTTGCCGATGGTAAATATATCATACAATCATTAAATGCTGATGTTTCCATTTCAATATTTAGTTTGTCCACCACTCGTTTTTCTGTCGACACCTAATCTACCAGGTTAGAACTCCAGTAAGGAAATAAACAATGCGAATCAATTTGAGACAGCGGCGAACTTTCAACAGGGAAGCAACAAGGTCTTCAGAGGAATTCATCATACTTTTGCGTTACTTTATTTTCAAGTGATCTCTTCTTCTTTCCAGGGGGAAAGGGGGGGGGGGGCCCAAATTTATGCCTTGATGAATGTTTCTTAAGAACTAGATTGCCTTTATCTTACTTTAGAGGTTCTTGGTTGACTGATGGTGTTCTAATCCACAGTAAGAATATCTCACAATTATAAATCATACTGCCAAAGATGACTGCCGCTTATATTCTACAGACCAACAGCCACAGCCAGAAGAGCCACCAGGGGCACCACACCCGACATAGTGTACACACCGAACCATCCGAATTGTAACAAGATAGCTTCCACCATCTGAGGAGAAACCATCGCACACGGAAACAAAGCTAGCGCCAGACAGCTGTAGTTACTCTTGAAGTGCTTCTTTCCATACAGTTTGACGATTGCAGCAACATAGACGGAGGATTGATTACTGATGTTGGCTGAAAAAATGACAGTGAATACACAATAAAGCCAAGGGCTCGCTATTGGAGTGAAGTAGATCGCAAAACTCACAAGAGCCACGGTAGCGTTAAATACCATCAAGCATACTTTGGTATCAAAGCTGTCCAGAGATATACCCCATAATATGTTTATGATGAGACTACAAAATGCATTTAAGTTTCCAACTGTCGTCAACAGGACATCGTTGGATATCCACAGGAGTCCGTAAGTCTTGTAGTAGGAGGCAGCCACTACGTACGGGACGTTGTTTATCGCGTAGGAGGCCACAACGACATAGAACTTGTAGGTACACAGCAACACTTTGGTTGGAGCGTCTTTTTCGAAGGCCTTTGGTTCATTACATTTTGAAGATGTCGGGATGTATTCAGAATTACTTGGTACGTTTGAAGTACTGAATTGGGAATGAGTTTTGACGCTTCTCGCATCCTGGCTTTGGCTCTGATGATGGAGCACTGTCGGGCTGATGTTTTCCACGTCACACGTACCACTGGACGCATCAGTGGTAGTTTTGTAGGTGACGGCTGTGCTTCCATATCTCTCATACTCTCCTTCACGGGAAGACGAAACAGGTTCGTTCTCAACGTGTGGTGTTTCATCGGCTTTGAACCTTAAGAGACAGAATCCGATTATCTGCAGGGTGCCACATATACCACCCATGTACAGGAACACGAAGGGAACACGATCCAGAATATCACTTTGGCAAAACAGCCTTGTGGTGCCGATGTCTGTGTCGGGTTGTAAATTGTCTGGGTTGACATAAAGGGTCGCCAGTTGGTTTATCAAGATGGCACCTGCCTTCATCCCGTTTCTTGAAATCGCTAGATATAGACCGGACTTATCCTCTGTCCAGTCGATCACGACCTGAGAGAGGAGGGAAAGCAGCGGCCCCTTGGCTAGACCACCCAGCACTCCGCATGTAAGATACAAAACTACGGGTGAATGCTGTACTGAAAAGTACGATGATAGAAGGCTGATTATTACTAACAGCAAACAGACTCCGATTACAATCCGCTTTGCTGATTTAACCAAAAGACCAGTGAGACCAACACTCAAACCTGTGCAGCACACAAACAAAGTCACCACCCATGGGCTGTTGATACCATGACGGATTTCAAGGCGACAGTAATAATAGGAAGTAAAGTACACAGAAATGTTTCCCCAGTAGGCGGCAAGTCCTAAAGGAATTAGTATGAGGAACGATCCAAAAACTGTGTAACGTATTTCTTTCATCTTGAAGCAAAGTCCGTAAATGATTTTCGAATTGTTTGACACCTAATCCAAAATGGTTTACCAAAAGACCGAATGGCTAGAGTAATGGAGAAATGGAGCACTCTGATATGTTACTCGGGGTGGGCGTGAAATTATGATTTTGGGTGAGAATTTATTAGCAGCCATTCACTGCAGGCGAGTAATTTAATGGCTAGCTACAACGACAACTATCTAATTTATGGGTGATACTCTGCTTAACTCCAGGCAGCTTTTGTCCCAAAAGTCACGCTGAACAGTAACCATTGCTTGTTAGCTAAATAAAAGTGACAATAGACTTGGTGTGATTGAATCGTATAAAATTATACTATGTAGAAAGTTCTAAAACAGACACATAATATGCAACGCTGACAATACACAATGTATGTCATTAACATGAAATGCTATGAACATGAAGTTACTACAGTACGCAATGTTAAAGTCCGTGCCGGGTGATTTTCATTAAATAAAAAAAGAAAAAAAGAAAACACTCGTGAACTATCATATAGCGCAATATCCACTTAATATTCTCAAAGCGCTTCACAAGGGGTCCCAAGCCAACAGCAACAGGAAACAAATAGGACGAGGAATGCTGCCTGCTAGGCGCTAGTACATTTTTTCGAAACAACGCTGTAAACGACCAGGTACTCATTTACACCTGAATGGGGTGGGAAAATGTGAGTAAAGAGTCTTTTCCAAAGGACTCAACTTTGCGCCGTCAGAGACGTGTGTAGAACCTGCGACCTCACTATCACAAGCCCAAGAGTCTGCCACTAGACCACAAAGCCGCACAAATGTAAATAATGAGTACGAGTGTCTGAAATCTTCAGTATAAACAGTGACAGGGACATATGGTGACAAAGAAAGCTTTATGTAGCTTTAAAACGTTTCGTTAGTGAATGCATTCAATATATTGGTGCTACCGTTACTCTCTCTCTCTCTCTCTCTTTCTCTCTCTCTCTCTCTCTCTCTCTCTCTCTCTCTCTCGCGACCCCTTCTCTCTCTCTCTCTCTCTCTCTCTCTCTCTCTCTCTCTCTCTCTCTCTCTCTCTCTCTCTTTTTCCTTCCCTTTATTTCGTAGAAGATGAAAAGAGTTAAAGTTCCAGCCGTAACATATCAATTACATCAAAAGGATGGAAATCAGAACCTACATCTAAAAAAAAAGGACATGCGAAAATCAACAAAAATGAAAAACCGCAGAAACTGTTAC
>JAUEKY010116249.1:0-10338 GCA_031833965.1 Scyllaea pelagica
AGAGATAGAGAGAGAGAGAGAGAGAGAGAGAGAGAGAGAGAGAGAGAGAGAGAGAGAGAGAGAGAGAGAGAGGGGTGGCCTTGGGTACTGCAGTTTTCTTTCACTTCTTATTCTTCGGATACGCCCACATAGACGTCTAGGTTATCTTTAGTCTTTGGAATAGGATACGCCCATGGCTTACTTTTCAGTAAGCCGTGGATACGCCCACTGTTCAATGTTGGTAGTTGGTGGGTCAGATTCCCTGCGTTCAGTTGCGACCATGGGCCAAGTTACTACCGTCAGTAGTTTTTGTTATGAGAACTCTTTAATGTGAGAAAAGGCACATGGTTGTCTAGTTTCGATTAAGAATTTTTGACAAAACTTGAGTTGTCTGCTTTCTTTTCAAAGTCTTCCGACCTAAGTTAATAGTTGAGTGTAGTTTCACTGAAATCATGTTGTTTGGGTCGCTTGGTAACTCATTTGGATTCACAAATAAAAGAGAAGCGAAATAATGGAGCTCATTTCTGATGTGGAAGTTTGCAATCTTTCAAGCTCTCAATTTTTACAGCCCAAGCACGTCTCTTTTTTACAGGTAGAGTACCTAAACCTACAAATTTGAGTAGAATTGCTGTATTAGCAGAATTATTGGGGATGTTTAAAATCCATCATAGACTAAAACTGGGGACTTCATGTTTCTGAGGAATTCATCTTTCATCTGTCCCTCGTATTGGAATGAAACAATCTTACATGCCTCAACAAGGATTATAACAAATGGTCCAGTTCATTTGTTGTCAACTGAGGCTACACACAAAGATGGAGTTGTTAGAAGAGAAGAAAAAGCAACATTAAGAGAATCAGACTTGAGAGACGAGAGAGAGAGAGAGAGAGAGAGAGAGAGAGAGAGAGAGAGAGAGAGAGAGAGAGAGAGAGAAAGAGAAGGATGATACAAAACCTGGACTAACAATGCCTTCTGGTCTTGTTTTCATTCTGTTTTCCCTTGTAAAGGTCTTTGAGAAGAGAACACCCATGTTATGGTACTACCACCACAAAACAAGTCATGAACTCCAGCTGCTAGATAAGGTTATTTTCAAACCTTAAAAGTTCCCAAATGCAAATTTCCCAAACCATCAATTAAGCATCTAAATGGAGTTATTTATATCAGAGGGCAAAACTAAACTCATAAAAGCTCTGTAAACTGGTTCAGTGCTACAGATGAGTTTGATCACAACAGGAAGTCCTGGTGATATACGAAAGACGTTAAAACTCACCAAGAAAGCTCTGATTTCTGGTTGCCAAGTAAACAAACTTTAAGATAATTTTCGGGCCTTTTTCCATTCCACTTTTTTCTGATCTTATACATTGTGGCATTACAGTCTTCCTTTCTCATGATTTTGTCTCTAACAAATGTGCGAAATTCAGGTTATTGAATCAATTCTTTAAAAATGAGTTTACTTCACCTGTCTCCACCAGTCATTATGGCTTCCTTCTTCTCGGGATAGATAGGTAGGAAATGCCTTATCTCAGTCTTTTTTGATAGCCTGGTCATTTTTCCATAAGTTTTCAAATGTAGCATTAAATGAAAAAAACTGACTTGTCAACGCTTATTATTTTTCTAAATGACATTCAATACAAAAAATCCCACCAAAATCTCTTTTTTTTTTTAACTTTCGACCCATGCAGCCACATTGATATTCTGCTTTGCATTACAAAAAAACTGCATGCAATTTGATAACTTCTTTTCTCCTTATTATTCTTTTTACCCAAGTACGAGCAGGAAATGTGCCAAAAATTGCTCAGTAAGAGGTTAGAATCTAGGTTCGAGGGCGCCGTAGTGAGTTTGTGAAAAAGTTATGGTTGCTTTGCTGTGATTAAACAGTGTCAGCAAGAGGCTATTGGAGGTTGCATGAGGTGCTGCATGATAGTTGATTGTGATGGTGGATTTCCCAATTTTGATTTGTATGCTTTTTTTCCCCACGCCTCTAAATTTAAGTGTGTGGTTAATTCTACCAAAGATTGGTAGCAAGGGCAATCATCTTTAGATGAAGGAAAGTACGGAAGTGTTGCATCTCAAGTGAGTAAATCAGTGCACGAAGAAAAGTTAAGTTCAATAAAAATCTCAACATATTTGGGATTGAAAGGATAAGGAGGACCTCCTTATATATCAATATATATTGAATGTACTTCATCAGAATGTCACTGTCACTTTTACTTTTAGTGTTAAAGGTAAAGCTAAAGGTAAAGAGATAATTTGATTAAAGTATCATTGTTCTTATTTCTTATTTATTCTATGCAAGCAATTTCTTTTTCGTTTTTGTTATTTTCTAGCAAGGAAAGAGGAGATCCTGTCACTGCATCTCAGAGCACGATGAGTAAGGATCTTTTTTCAATTTTTCTTTCTGCTTTACTTGAGACAATAATCATTTTCTCTAGGTCTATTGCATGCATACATTTTAAGCTAAACAGTAAACATGATATGCGAAAACCATATGAAAGATATCTTTGACTTTTTCACATCTTGATAGAAAGAAAAAAAGTGAATTGAAATTTGGAGTGGTAAGTTCAAAATGTTAGTGACCCAGAATGCAAAAAAAAAAGGGTTTTAAAACACTTTGATTTTAGCAGTAAATATTCTTTTCAACAGATGCTCAATTTTGCTTACCAGGTGTTTGTTTCAGGGAGACACTGCGGCTCAGTGGTCATTTCTCTGGCACTGAAATGGAGTGAAGCGAGTTGGAGTCTGTATTGCTAAAACCCCAAGAAAAACCTCGTATACCACTCCCCTGATCCCTACAACATTGGTAGTTGGGATCTAGAGCCTAGTCCTATTGGAGACGGACGATAAACTTGGACGTCCCGTGTGCACGTTGAAGAACCCTTAGCAGTTGGAAATCGAAAAGAGTAGGCAGCAAGGCCGCTGTCCAGGCAAAATTGAAATCCTACCACTACCATTAAAAGGTCACAGTGGGCTAATCACCTGCTTGGCTTAATGGCAAATGGCACGATCCAGAGAAATTCTGTCTCAATAAGAGTCAGCCCTATACTGCAATAGTAAAAGGGTATTGGATAATGAAATGAAATGAAGTGCGAAATGTCAGTGACCCAGAATGCAAGAATGGGTTTAAAACGCTCTGATTTTAGCATTTAATATTGTTTTCAACAATTCTAGACCAATTCAGAGATGGAGTGTCCTGGCTAGATTGCCTGGTTAATCTTCTGCCACACAGACTTAAACAGAGGACTCACCCAAATATCTCACTCAGGGGCATTATACTGATACCAGACCAACCAGCAGCTATAGTGCTGTTCTCATAATGCAGAATGTCAGGCAGCATAGCTGCTAGAGTGCAGATTTTTACATCTTGGGTAGGGATTGGGTAGACATTGTAGGGATCAAACCCACAGTCTACCCATGCCAAGGTGGATGCTCTACTTAGCCAGCAGTGCTGGTAAAAAAGGTTTTTATCACATGGCGAAGGTTGTTTCAGCTTTCTGATACTCAAAGGTTAGGTATTTCAGCTTTCTGATACTCATCTGCATGAAGATATTTATTGTCTGCACACCGTGTGTCTCCATTAATTAACTAAAACAAAGAATGAATGAAGAGAAGCGTCTCTCCGGCATGGGAATGAGTGTTTTCTAAAGGTAAAAGCAAGAAAGAACATGATTATGAAGAATTAAAAAAAGAAAGTAAGAACACTTAAATTATGTCTATGCTGCTGCATATTTGAAATTTGTGTGGCCCAAAGTTTGAATTTGTAATTTTATCATGTGTCATCACTTTTGATGTGGTATCATTGCTGAGTGTCATAGTTTGTTTAAAATTTGTTCTCAAAGAAGTAGGCTGATGCAATTGCTAAAGGTGCATTTGTGGAAGCAGTGGTTCTGAGAGTCCAGTGCTTGATTAGCTTGATTAATAATTGTGAAATTCCTTATCCTCTTGCTATTTTTCTCTCTCTCCTACAACTAAGAAGAGCAATTGCAAGCAAAAAAAATTCAGGCCAAAAATGTGTAAAGAGCCACTCTGGATGAAGGAAAAAAATAGAACTACATATACACATGTAGATTTGCAGTTTATTTACTAGAAACTTATTTGTTGGTTCATGATGACTTATTATTGCTTTATCTCAATTCATTGCAGTGTGGTTGTTCTGATATACAATACCACCAGAAATGTTCTGACTTTTGTCAAGCAGTTCAGACCAGGTAATTTGTCAACTTTTTCATTGGCTGTGATAAGAATTGGTAACTCTATATTGCGTTGGATTTTATGCTTAATGTTGCATCCTCACCGTTGATTTCAGGTCTGAAAAGTGAAATGGCCATTGGGAGATATCGGTTTGAAAGGAAACTGGTATATCGATTAGAATTTCAAAATGGGAAATTACAAAACTAGACTTTAACTGTGGTCTGATTTGTAGAAACACGGACAGCTGGATGAAAGCAGCACAGATGACAGTGTGATTTCTGGTTTTTTTAGCTTTGAAAGTAGTTTTGATAATAAAAAATTGAATATTTCAGACTTTCGACATGACTCTCATTAATTTCAGTGTATTGATTTGAGACTGTATTGCTTAATGCTTCAATTTTTTTTAAGTGGATAAAGAAAGTGTACTTTCATACTGTGATAATATTTCCCCAGAATAAGAATTCTCACTGTAGCATGACTTGTCTATATCCAGCGGTATATTTCCACAACTCTGAAGCAGACCATCTGGGCTCCAAAGAGGTCATTGACACTAGAAAATATCCTGCAAGTCTTGGCATGACCTTAGAAATGTGTTCAGGCATTGTGGACAAGAACAAATCTACGAAGGAGATAGCACAGGCTGAGGTCCTTGAGGAGTGTGGCTATGATGCACCCCTTGATTGTTTGAGAAGAGTCACTTGTTATAGGTAAGTAGATACTGTGCCTTTGCCTAGTTATCGTGCTTTCAATCAAATGATTGTTTTACAAACCTTAAGATTGACTTTTTGGGCAGTTTGTCATCAATTAAAAAAAAATCTGAATGATTTTTTCCCCTATTTTTTTTTGTGTTTGCATTCACTATTTCCAATAAATCAGCCAGGCTGGTATATGTTGGACAAGTTGCTTCATAACTTTGTTGTGTCTCTATAAAGAGTTTGCCAGGCTATGAGAATAACATGGTGGGTAGGATAAGATTTGTTGCTCCTTTTCAGTCACTTTTTGGTATTGTAACCTTGAGAGCTTTCCTTTGCCTTGCCTTTTTCTAACTTGCCTTTGTTTCATTTTCTCACACTTATGAGAGGAAAACATGGAAAAAATCAAATTTGTGTCATCAGAGACACAACTTTTATGATATATGTTTACAGCTAGTTTTCCCATTAATGTAGCTGTTGTATCATTGATTCATTGATGACAAAGAATGCAATTTGTCATGTTTCTTATGGTCAAATGTGAGTTTTTTATTTTAACTTCTTCAGATGTGTGTATTTTCATCCATACTTTTATATGAAATAGATGAACTGAAACTCTCTGGTTTAAATGGAATATGATTCTCTCTGGCCGTTCCTCCATTTCAATTGTTCCTTTATTTTGTCTCTCCATCTTACTGCAGACAAAGTGTTACATCAGGTGCCCTTTCTACCCTGTTTTATGCACAAGTGAATGATTCAATGAGAGTGAGTCAGGGTGGAGGCCTAGCAGAGGAAGGGGAAATGATTGAAGTGGTAGAAATACCCCCAGAGGAAGCAAAGACAATGATAACAGATGAGGCCATCAACAGAGACTCAGCACTTATCTTGGCATTGCAGTGGTTCTTTACCTGTCAAGTGACCTAATTACTGGTGTTTCATGCAGCTATTGGGTGGAAATAAAGGACAAGATTCAGAACCTGGTTTCATTTGAAAGGAGCATGGTCAGAAGGGAAAAGCGCTGAGATGATGTTCAGATAATGCCTTGAAATGACGTCTGATGATGCCTAGTTTGCATAAGAGGATGACAAAATCATATTTCAATTTCAACACTGCAGCTGGTTGAAAATAGCACCCTTTCTCATTTTAACCTGTGACATCATGAAACAGAACCAAGATGGAAAACAGATATTCATAATCACATAAATTCTGTTTGGTTTCCAACTATCAATATCTAGACTGAAACTGAAAGTCAATCATTAAACACCAGGTTTCACTTATGTATTTTATAAAAACAAAAGGTTGTCAAAAAGAGTGAACATTACTATCGCAAATCTTTCTTTTTCTACAATAATAAATATCTTCTCATCTCTATCTTCTCATAGTGCCTTCAAATGACATCTCACTTACTGGCATCACCATTCTTAATGCTGCTTGTCTATCCCTGTCATTCTTGGCTCAATAGCCATGACATGATGCTTCAACTTCAAAGTCGAATTATTATAGAAGACAAATTCCAAAATATTTACTCTTGTCAGAGTCCAATATGGATTTCAATTTCCTGTTCCATTTTTGAGCAAACCATATAAAATGGCAGATTTACTGGATTACAATTTGTTCATGGCGATGTACAATTTTATGCTGTCTGTAGGCCTTTGTTGGAAAGAGAACTTAAATGAAAGACAACTCATGAGAGAAGAGAAGTAGCTTTATTCTTTATCATGAGTTTTTGCCCCTACATGAATTATGTATATTATCACTAAATGTTATTTATATGGAAAAGTCCTCAACACCAACTCATGTGAGGAATTGGCTGGTAATAAACTCAAAGGGAAGGTGAAATAGACAAACATGAATAAGGACCACAAATGAGTGCATGCTGTAACAATCACAAGCAGATCTTCTTGGTGCCTTATGCTTTTATTTTTTTTCATTTTTTCTTTGGATACAACATTGTGATGTTTATTGCTATGCCATATGAATTACTATTAGCCTCTTGCTGTCAAAATCATCCTTTGATTGAAATGAATACTTAATCATATACCTACCTGTGTTGTTCCATTAACTCAAATGTATGTGTATGTTTGTGGCTTTATTGTAGACTCTTGGGTTGCCATTGTGAGGTCAATTCCACAACAGCACAAAGGTGAGTTCTTGGAAAAAGGGCTTTTATGCACATTTTCTCCAATCCACTCAAGTGTAAATGAGCATCTTTCCATAACAGTTTGAAAAGTTCCATTTTGTGAAAATTTCTTTCAAGCCCGGTTTTTGGGTATTAGTACATTTACTGAAACCTCATTATACAACCAACCGTGTAACCATTAGAAATTAGAGAGCTGATGTTAAGCGTTTTAGAGAGTATGGCTGTACAGCAAGAGCTGTTCCTCACAGTCAACAAAGAGATGATCCTTTTTCTGCCAGCATGGTGGGATTAGATAATAACACTAGATGTAAAAATAGATGGAATGAGGAAGGGGTAATATTATAAGTTGATAAGGGCAGCAATGATTGTAGCAACTGCATGGACATCTTCTCAAGTCAAGTAGGTAAATACTGGCACAATAGGCTCAAATGGTCGAGTGTCTGCTTTGGAACTGGTCTGTCATGGGTTCGATCTTAAATTGTTTTTTTGGCAGCTGTCTGCCTGATGTTCGGCATTATGGGATCAATACTAAGACTGATTGGCTTGGTGTCAGTACATATTAATGTGACTGGGTGAGATATTTGTGTCGAGTGCGGGGTTTATCTCTGTGTGACTGTGTGGCAGCACGTTGGCATGTCCAGAGCACTCCACTGATGATATTAGTTATAAAATTATGTTTAAAGGAATGTTAAATCTTAACGTTATGATATTATGTAGGTAATTGCATAAGTGAAACAGTGAGATGAGAGTTGGGTTTGTATTATGTTAACTATTTTAGTTGTATAAAGCACTGGTGGATGGTGGATGTTTTTATATAGTAACAAAACTGTACAACAGCAAAGAGCAGGCAGTGTGCAGGAATGGCAGTACAACATGATATTAATAATGAGGTGTCAGCATAATGGCTTTACCAAATTATACAACTTTTTACCCCTGTATTCTGGCCCTTTTTTTTTTGGTTCTACAAATCCCTAACTACATACAAACCAAATGATGTCCAGTCATAATGATGATGTTCTTGTCAACACTGCAAAGAGCATGCAAAGAAAGCAAATATTGCAACTGGTTTTGAAATGATATGGCATATATCTTTATTTCTGTTTAATAAGAGCTCAAGAGATAAACATTAAATTCTACTATAATTTTGTTTCTATCACCAGGCAGCACAGGTTTATAATCATTTGACAGAGAAGTCAATGACATTAAAAAATATGTAAAACAGTATGTGATAATAAGATGTAGAGGACTAACTTGAGCAGTAAAAGTAAAAGTCTATGTATGGATTAAAACAATTAATTGTTTTTTCTTAAACCATGGACACTATTTCATGAAAAGCAAATCTACACGGTATTATATTTATAGAGAAGAATAAGAATACAGAAGATGACTCTTTAACTCTTTATTGATTGTACCAATCATGGGGGATAAGGTGGCTCAGTGGTCATGGCTCTGGTGCTGAAACAAAGTGACACAGGTTCGAGTCCGTCTAGGGGACAAAAATCACATAGTGATTTTTATTGCTAAAACCCCAAGAAAAACCCCATATGCCACTCCCCTGATCCCTACAACATCAGTAGGTGAAGGTGGGATCTCGAACCTAGTACTATCGGAGAGGGATGATAAACTCACAGTTCCGTGTGCATGTTGCGCACGTTAAAGGACCCTTGGCACTTGGAAATTGAAAAGAGTTGGCTGCAAGGGCGCTGTTCGGGAACAATTGAAATTTTACCACTTTCCACAAAAAGGTACCAGTGGGCTGATCACCTGGCACTGGCACGATCTATAGAAATTCCGTCTCAATAAGAGTCGGCCCTACTGTAACTGTAATGGTGAAAGGGGCTCTGGATAATGATTAAGATCAGTTCTGCAAAACAGGGTCAGTGGTTGTTTGTAACACATTGCATGGGGAAAAGGGAAGAAGATCAATAGAATTATTTCAGCAAACTGGAAAATAGGAGGGGGGGGGGGGAACTTATTTCACACTGTTTTTTTGTTTTTCTTTTGGAGGTAAATGTGAACTGAGAAATGTTCACCATAGGATTTGTCCAAACTTTCCATGCTTATTTAGCAACTTAGGGTTGCTCCCAGTAAAAGCCCAACCTCAGAATAAGTACTATTCTGTGAGGTATAGGTCATTGTGATAGGTCAGAAGTAAAAGTAGCCATTGCCAGCTCACCAAGCTTGTGTGCTCACATAGTGAACAGAAAGAAAGAGAAACAATGTATTAGTATTAGTATTAGTATGAGACGAAAGCCAAGAGAAGTATCTGCTACCGCCACTGCTACTGCTACAACTGCTTCACTCTGCACATCAAACTCTTTGCAGTGACAAATTACATGACAAATTAGTTTGGTTCCATCACAGCATTGTTGTTATTGTTATCATTACTGTATTATTATTATTATTATTATTATTATTATTATTATTATTATTATTATTAGTCTTAGAATTGTTTAGTGAGCTGTTACATGTGTCCCTAAACAAAATAGGTAATTCTTTTTTGAACCTATGCTGTTCATATTCATGTGACATTAACCGATCTTTAATTGGTAGAATGATTGTAATTTGTAATGATGGAAGATATCAAGACGAGAGTATTCTTCTCAAGCAAAATTTTATTTTGATTAAATACCTCTCAAAGGGACCCCCATTTTGTTCTTAGTCTTATACTTATAAGATTTTGGTACATGAACAAATTCAGAATTATATATTTTTTTCTTTTGTCAATGAAAAATTACAGAATCTTATCTTGCTCCTTCATGATTTGTCGTTTATTCCAGTGATTCCACCAGTACAAGTATCAGAAATCTCTTTTATTTCATAGTTTATAGGTAGTGGAATTAAGTAACAAGAACGGTGAAAGCATTCCCATATTCAAATAGGTACTAATGAAATTCTGCATGTCCCAGCACTGTTTATTGATTTACTTAGAAACAAAAGGCAGAAGAATATAAGGATGTTTTTTGATTGTACATATCACAGAAAATCCAGGCGTACATTCAGAGTCATATTCACATTCTATTTGAAACAGAATGTTTCCTGCATTTTGATTAAAATGTCTTTTTAACAAAGCAACCCATTGATTTGGTATGTATGCCTAAGTTATTTCTGATGATTTTACCGGTAATCATGGTTCTTCATAAGGCAATGTTCAATAACTAGACAGAAAAATAAGTTTTTCTCTGTAACAGAGCACAATAAAAGGCATATATCTCACTATCTTTCTCTCTATCTCTCCCATTCTCTTTCTTTCTATATCTCCCTCATTTCCCTAACACTAACATACACCCTCTCTCTCCTCCCCCTTCTCTCTCTCTCTCTCTCTCTCTCTCTCTCTCTCTCTC
>JAUEKY010116360.1:0-10337 GCA_031833965.1 Scyllaea pelagica
CCCCCTGACGCGGAAATGAGGAAAAGAAAGACCAACTTTACTTCTACCATTTAATAGTTAGTGGTTGCCGTGCCACAGCTGTGTCTATGAAGAAATCGTCACAATAACAACTTAATAACATTATGCAGATCATTTGCATCATCAAAGCACCTGCAACGGGGATGATTTTTTATCGTTGTCTGGGTGTTTTATTATGATCAGTTGACGTAAATGCTGAATAAGTAGTGTACCACGATGCGTCTCTCTCAAAAAGAAAAAAAAATTGGGAAAAAAATTTGAAGATGGTAACTGTATTGCCATCTGGTATCAATGCCCTTAGCACTGTGCAACTTGTACCCATTGTCAACTGTTCTATCTCCGCTTATACAAACAACTGCTATAATGTTGATTCTGGAGCCAACGGAACCGTTACAGTTGATCATATTATTCTGATTCGTGCAGCTTTGTGGTTTAGTGGTGAACTCTTGGGTTTGTGATCGTGAAATCACACCTTCCATACCCCTCGGAGACGGCACAACGTTGAGTCCCTGGGAAAGTCTCTTTACTTACATTTTACCGCTCCTCTCAAGTGTAAATGAATACCTGGCCGTTAAAAAGCGTTGCTCTGTCCAAAACAAATGCGCTAGCACCTAACTAACAGCTATTGTACTAAATAAAAGCCCTACTTTTTTTTCTGAAAAGCATGAAACAGAATTGAACTGACGATTAAGTTATCTCTCCGTGTGGAAAGGGTTGACACTTTGTTTTTCTAGTGTTTGCCATTTCAAACTCGGAACAGAAAGGGATGTTTAAGTTAAGAAGGTTCGAGGCTCTATTTCTGGATTAAAAATGACCTATTTAAAGACTAAACTTTACACTAAAGTAAGCAAATGATATGGAGGCTCTGGAGAAAGTGGAATATCAGTAAGATATCTGGTATTGATTGATCTAAAATGGTCATATAGTAAGACAATGAAAAACAAGGTCTGAGTCCTTTTTTTTCCCTGCAAAGGATTTTGCACTAAAGTTGGATTGAAATACTTCGACTCTTGTTCTGTTGACTCATTCTGACGTTTAGAATGTATGTTCAATATTATGTTACATAATGTGCATCAACTGAGCTTTTGACAACGTGTATTCCCTGCCAACCGTAGAAAAACACATATAAATGACTATGATATAAAGTTGACCTTGCCTGTAATGGCTAAGCAGCGTATCTTGGTATATAGATAAGGCTGCAAGTCCAATCTCACGCTATATTAAAATTTGTTTGTCCTCGCTAGATGTACATCTCAATGTGTATTTTCTTTGAGTCATTCAAGAGTGGGCACAGTGGGCTAGCCACCTGCTTGTATCAATCTCTTGGCTCAGAGTTTTTCTGACTTTTGTTTGATATCAGATTGGGTTTGTACTTTTTTACACATTCTGGTGTCAAATATTATGTCGGGTCCCTACACTGGCTTTGTTAGGTACCACAGGGAACCTGATAACAAACAAAAACCAATTTGTAATCATTTGCATTTTTTTCATGAAACTGCTGTTTACTGTAATTCTTTTGTTAACTGAAGACACAATCACATTGATATAACCTATGGAGGAAGTAGAAAGAGATTGCCCCGATCAATATCCCTTTTATGGAATATTTGACACTTGAATGATATCTGGTTTAGAGCTGGAGGTTCTGATATCACTCACAACTATCAAAATGGTAGTCACAGACATCAAATAAAATCATAAGATTTGTCAGGACCTCAGCAGTGTCAGTGTAACCTCGAAAAATTTCTGATTTGGGGAGGAATAAAGGGACATTCTACATCAGCCTGTTTGACACAACATCGTCAGGCAGGTAGTTGTGTCCAGCCTAAATAAAGGAACAGAAAAGTTGGTGTGCCAAAACAGACATCAGATGGACATGGCTGAGACAGAAACAAAGGCAGCAGAATCAACTTGGGACCCACCTGAAGAGGACACCACAAAAAATGAGTTGGACTGAGGGGTGTGAATTTACAGATAGCAGCTACACTGCCCTGGGTTACAGGAGGATCTTAAAGGCTTGAAGTTAGGCACAGCCAAGTTAGCGAATAAGAAACTGACATTTGTTTGTTTGTTTGTTTCTTGAGGGTTTTATGGCGCTATTGGCACAGTTTAGGCCATGTCAGCGCCCACAAACAGTCAGAAAAAACATCAAACGCAGCTTCCACAGGTCAGAGCACTTCAAATTAAAAAAAAGGTAAGTGTAACTATACAATAAATAGTTTTTCCAGATAAAAACATAGTCAATTTATAAGTACAATAAAAATTCAGATAATAGTTGTGAGGTAAACATTGAACAGATACTGTACATTATCTGGGAAGGCAGCATCCCAACTATCCCAGGAGAAGGACAAGTACCAGGCATGTGCAGGGGGAACTGAATAGAATATACACTGGTTCAGAGGGTAGGAAAGTCAGGAGGTGGGACCACTGGAAAAAAGTCTGTCTCCCAGATTGGATAAAATCATTTTTCATATTTTTATATTCGACTAAAAAATTACATTTGGCTAAAATTTAGTTTCTTTTGAAAGAAACTGTTGTTGAAAACATCCCACCACAGCAAAGATTGAAATGTTGACCATTGCTGAATCTCCCCATGCCTTCCCTGTCACAGGAGGATCTAAAAGGCTTGCCGATATGCAGGGCCAAGTAAATGAAATGAAAGACATTGTTGTTGACCAAAACTGACACCGAAATGTTTACTATATTGCATCATTTCTCCCTGCCTTCCACTTCCATATTACAGGAGGATCTAAAAGGCTTTGATATGTGAGCCAAGTAAGTGAATTGAAAGACACTGAAAGAAATGATTGTTGACAGACATCTAACAAAAACAGACATCGAAATGTTATCCATTGCATGATTTATCCCTACTTTCCACTTCCATATTACAGGTGGATCTAAAAGGCTTTGGTAAGTGAGCCAAGTAAGTGAATTGAAAGACTGAAAAAAAAAGGTTGTGGACAGACATCCCATCAAAACTAAGATCGAAATGTTTACCAATGCTGGATTTCCCTATATTATGCCTTAAACTTCAGAGAGTGTCGGTGTTGAGTTGTTACATGGTTATACACTTTTCAGAGCCTTCCCTTTACACACCCTCTAAACTGTAAAAGGACCCTTGACTCGAGATGAGTGATGCCTGGCGTTTGTCTCAAGAGCCGTTCAGAGCTCAAAGTGTCCTTTGATCCAGCAGGATAAAGAAACAGAGCAGGCACTGATAAAGATAATCTATCACTATCATGTTACAAAAATAACAATAACTCTTTTGCTTCAGACAAGGCTGTAGGTGTTGGTTGGCTGATATTGATGATGAAAATTGTGTTTCCACAACACTATACTTTTATCTTTTAGTTATTTTCATTACCGATGAATTCTGAAATTATGCAATAATCTACTCTGTTGATTAGCAGGCACTTACAAAGATTAAATTATCACTGTCATGTTGCAAAAAAAAAAAAAAACCCAAAAAACAAACAACAGTCTCGCCATCACTACATTATCATTAATATCATAATCATCATTATTGTTATCATTATCATAATCCTTATTTTTTTATTATCAATATTATTATCATTTTTATTCTCATTATTAATATTACTATTATCATTATGATTATTATTATTATTATTATCATTATCATCGTTATTATTATAAATATCATTATAATTGTTATTATCATTATTAATATTATTATCATTAATGTTATTATTATTGATATTATTATTATGTGATTATTATCATTACTATCAATATCATTTTATCATTATAATAATTATAATTATTATCATTATAATTATTTTTATTATCATTATTATTACTATTATGATTATTCATCATTACCATTATCATCATTATTACCATTATTAGTTGATAACCCTGTGAACTCACAGGTAGGAAAGCAGTGTTATGTTTGTAGTTTTGTATTATTAATGCTTGCTGTGGAAAATAAAACGGTCTCTTGAAAAGAATCTACTGAACGCCCTACTTCAGAAAAGAAGGCCATTTCGATGTCTTAAGAAATGCATAAATACGTTTTAGCTTTTAATTTTTAAAATGAGACATTTGACTTATTGGAGTATTAATACCACTCAAAATCTTGACAAAATAAATCACAATATCTTAAGCAAATTTTCATAGTTGAAGGCAGTATAGAAATGCTTGGTTAGTGTGGCAGAGATCATTACAATTGTCGATACTAATCATTATTCGATCATTATTACTATCATTATTATTATTATTATTATTATTATTATCATTACTATATCTATCATCATTATTATTACCATTACTAATATTGTTAGCTTTATTATTATTATCATTCTTAGAAATGGTATTATAATGATTATTATTTCTATCATGGATACCAAAGATGTTATCACACATTTATTTCCATCTCTTAAATTACATCATGTCTAATTTCCCATCTGCACTCGTAAATTCTGAAGTCAAAAGGTAAACTATAGGTATTGCCAAATAAGGAAAACTGCATAAAGAGACTGTTGCAGAAAAACCTGTAAAAGAGAAAAGCAAAGAAAGTGCTTCGTGGAAAATTTATTTCAATAATCCAAGATTGAGAAGGTTACTGAAGATTTTGAGAACTACGGAAAGTTAACATGCCTTCATAAGATGGCGAAAAAGGTGTTTGAAGAAATTTAACCCAGAGGCAGGAGCAAGACATAAATATAATAAAGGGAAAGAGATAATTCACTATAGGAAGCAATGAAGGAAACCCAGTGGAAAAGTTCTGACATGAAAATGAGCTAAAACTAACTAAAGTCCGTAAATGAATTCATTAGAAATTTTAAAATATCCCTGACAGGATACAGGAAAGAAATTTTACTGTCGAAATATTAACAGTACAAAAAGAGTGTGGGGAAAAGTCGACGGCAAAAACACTTAAAAAAAAAAAAGAGGAAAGAGTTGTAATGAAGCAAAGAGAAGTCAACAGTGTTAGTCATGATGGAGAATTTGGAGGTGGAGCTTTGATTGTTCATAAGACCTGACAACAAAAAACAACACACAGGGATGAGTGTTGAGTTGCTCATAACCTCTTAAGAGTGGATGTTCACAAACTTGCTTTCACTGTAATTTCAGTTTCATCCCAACATGAAATCGTAAGCCAAGAAATTTGCCAAATACCCAAACACAAACAAAACGCCTCAAGTCACACAACATTTCACAGAAACCAAAATATTTATAACTAGATATTCCACTTCATTCAGCAGAATTCCTTTATCATTAGAACGGTCAAAATGTGGAACAACCTCCAGTTCGCCACAAAAAATTGTAACAGAAGTCTAAATGCTTTTTAAGAATTCAGTGGATACTGAACTTTTTGATATAATGTATGATTTTGACGAATGACTGCAAATTATAACAATAGTTCAGTTGATACAGATCTTCATGATGATATGTTGACTTATGATTGTATACTATGATATTGTTTCTCTTAAAATGTATGTAATTTATATATATTCCACAATATTCTGCTTCTGTAACCCAGGGCATTTAAGGACCCGAGTCCAAACCTAAGCCCACACCCTTTATGATTATCTAGGAGTGCAGAGGACTCAATTCCACAAAGTCAAATCATCATTTTGTCACAATGTATCCTTTGCCTTTCTCTGAACTTGAACCTTGATTTTTAAGTAATTCAGGGAATTCTCTGTTTGTAATTTTTCTCTATTTCTAAATTTTTGGCGTGATAGGGGCTACGTATTTTTTAACAAAAGTGTCCACAAGCATCACGCATTCTGATACCTCTTAACCATTCATTCCACCAATTTTAACTCATCTTCTGTCTGTGTCAAGAAAATTTCAGCCTCTTGAAGCAAAGTGAGAGTGTCACTGATATTGTTACATTGCTGACAATGTTCTTTAAAAGTTTCAAACGCAATACGAAAATGTTGATTAATCTGAGGATTTTTGTGCTTGGTGTTAAAGTCACAAAAACATGTAACATATGACCAGAAACTCAGAACAGTACTGTTTTCAAATAACAAATGCAATTCTTATTTCAATTGGAAAAGTGACTTCAGAGGGCGGAAGAGAAGCAACCAGTAAAATGACACAAAATAAGAAGAAAAACCATTGCATTCGAAGGTTTTCTGCCGAGGTAGCCACTGCTCAGGAAAATGGAAAAGGTAGTTTTCCAAGTAGAGAAATATCTGTAAAATACCCCATAGGACTAAAATTGCATTGTAAAAGGAGAAGGAATTGGGAATAAGTAGAAGAAAAATACAAAAGCTTCAGCTGGCCTTTAACTCTTGTCTTGCTGACAGCAAAAGGAAACAAACTCAGTCCAACCAATTCTGTTGCCTGTTGACTTCATTGGAGAACCCAACACTGCATAGTTTGTAGAGCAGAAACCAACTCCAGATGGATGCTATAATATGCATCAATGTTGAATGGACCTTGTAAGTAGGCCTGTGCGAAGTCCGGAAAAAGTAATCAGTAATCACGGATCTTCTGAAAGAAATGATTACTCGCATCCTTGCCCCGTATCCGCGGTAGTAATCACTTCTACTCTTTGTTTTCTATTTACTAAAAGGATCAAAACAACTGAGAAAATCTGGTGTACTAATTTCAACAAAGATTATGTTGTGGCGGTGCGCATAAGATCACATATACCAATACACACTATTGAGTGCTATTGTAAGGCGGACATTGACATGATTATTACACAATGAATGATTCTTGCACCCGCAGTTAATACCGAGTGAGTGTTCTATAGCTGAAATACGGTCTTTGAAAAAGTGACATGAACAGAAATGAAAAAAAAAAAGACAAAACCCACCCCCCACCCCCTTCTCACGCGTCTTCATTTTTTTTCCAAATCACGGGCACCTTCCCTCTTTTTTCCCAGCACTACGTCATCAAGTGGTGACGAGAGGGAAAAAGAGCGATGAGCAGCGTTTGATCTCCCAACTGCCATAAGGGGGAAAACGCAACACGCGCGCGCCACCTCCCTTCCTACTCCTCCTCCCCCAACACAGTCACACTATGACAAGGCCCCGTTCGTAATAATATCCGTATCCATTTAAAACGGGGTGGAGATGTCCCATTCATGATGAAATATAATTGCTTAAACTAATACGTGGTCCCGCGGATATAGTAATCCAGGACCCCGATAATCGTGATTACTTTAAAATTCGGATCTTTCTCATGCCTAGTTGCATGAGAGAGAATTTTACAAGCAAAACACGCTCAAAACCAAAATTCAAAGACATTCAACGTTTCAAAATTCTGTGACCAAGCTTTGCAAAAGGGCTACCTACCTTGGTCACAAATCTTTTGAACGTAGTGTTTATTCACCCACATAGACAAATAACGCTGACATCATTCGCCCAATTTTCGGAAGTTTTTGCTCTTAGGTTCCTGACAACATATGCCCAAAGCAAATTAGCGCGCCACTTCTTACTGTAAACTGTAAACAAACAACGCTGAATTAGAGTCACAATATTAAAATAATTAGAATGTCACAATCTTAAATCTCTTCATCATTGAAAATATCATTATCAACCCAGCCGCGAAATCCTAAACACTTCAAGTTTTGATCACATAATATGCTGACTAGTGCAAGAAGTTGCAGAAAATTCCAAGAAACCTTGGCCCGGAGAGAGGGGGGGGGGGGGTGCTAATGCTAATGCTAATGCTTGGGTTACCAGCTCATGTGGAAAAATAATACAAGCGTTATTCAGCCACATAGGCGGTTAAAACTGTTATTCACCAACATGGGCAAATAGTGCCAGTTTTAACTGCCTATGTGGGCGAATAACGGCCACCTTTCTTGAAACAGTTTCAATTTGCCTTGATGTGAATCAAAGCATGTTGTTGATTTGTAATATTTCATGCTGAGCTGGGAGTACTAATGCTTGGGTTATAAGCCCATGTGGAAAAATAATACTAGCGTTATTCGCCAACATCGGCGAATAGTGCCAAAGTAATTCGCCTATGTGGGCGAATAACTTCAACCTTTCTTGAAACAGTTTCAATTTGCTTTACGGTGAATCAAAGCATGTTGTTGATATGTAATGTTTTACGTTGAGTGCCCAAAGGAGACGGAGCGAAGAAAAAATAAGAAATTAACAAAGCCATTTGTTAAAGAGTGAATGCTTTTGTTCATGTGTCTCCAAAAGTTTTCCAAAATTGTGTCATGCAGTGCACATCACTTTTCAATCTTTGTTTTAATCATAATCGCCATAATCATAATCAATAATCATTATGATCTGTAAATTCTCCTTATTCTCTGTATTTCAAAGTAACATCAAACAAACATTTAAACTGACTGAAACCCCAGCCTACAAAAACTAAAGAAACTATCAAGAGAACAAGCAATCCTGCTGACTAGGTAGGTGGCTTTTAAGATGATAATAAGGTATCTATCCAGAAGAGTGAGATAACATAGACTAGGAGTTGTGGTTAGGATAAGTCTTCTAGGACATCCAGAATATATTATAGATAGAGCCTCATTAAGGTGAAAGAGAAGAAAAAAATGTCAGAAGCCTGACTACCCACCTTTACAAGATCTATTTGCTGATGAAAACCTCCACCACATCTCATCAATTTTATTTTTCAAACTTGTCTTCCCAGCCGACCTGCTGTTCCCTCAACACATCTAATAAGAGGACCAATTGATCACAAAACTAACACACACACACACCGTCAATACACACCTATAAAACCTATCGTTCAATACCGGTTCTAAGAAGGTGAATTCTCTTTATCATTCATAAATATATCACATAATTTTTTAAATGCACAAAAACAAATGAATGATAGAAAATTCTACCTTCAAATACCAAACAATCCTCGGAATAAATTACACGATCGGAATGTAATGCACACGGGACAAAAAATATTACACACACGAGTGTGCTGTCGGCCTTTTTTCCACAAATTTACCGGTAAAAAAAATTAGAAAACATTAAAACAAACCTTTGTAGCTATCAGTATCTTGAGCAGAAATTGGGATTCTCAAAATCCCTAAATTTGAAATTACAATTTGTTTACGGCTACGCGATGCGACTGATGCCGCCTTCAGCCCTCAACCCTCAGATTTCTAGAAGCAAGAGGCCATTATTGATGGCAGCATCAGCCGCTTCCGTGCGTTCAGAATGTCTGCTCGCTCAACGGGCATGAAAATGATTCGAAATCAAACTACAACCCTCGATACTCCAACGTTACTACGGCAAAAACAAGTACAATTTATCACTAATTTTATCATTCATACCCACTACATCACTTGAACATTTGAAAAAACACAACAGTCCGGGACAGAAATCTGGCAGATTCACTTCGACCCTTGTCTGCTGCCTTGTTGCAGACGATAGAATGGTACGATTGGGTGTGGCTTTACTTTTGGAATAACGATCATTCTCATACCGTGCGTCCCGAGTCGGAATAACACCAGCAGTGAGGTGATGGTAAGAAGAGGAAAAAGCAGCATAGGGAAGAGGGGGCAAATGGTGGGGAAAGGAGAAAAATGCTTTCGATTTTTGTCGATGACGTGCCGAGCCTTTGCTTTATTGATAGGCCGGGCCCGATCACTGTGGACTGTTTGATGTGATAATATGTTGTTGGCAGGGGGAGCCAGGAGGCCGCAGATTAGTCAATGGAGATGAGTTCCAACAAGTCCTGGGAGGGAAAGGTTAACGGGGATAGCCTCTGCTACTGCTGCTCGTTCTGACAGACGACAACACGGCATTTATCTCAAAGTGTTGATGTCATTATCTGGGGAAATTGTCACAGATAAAGATAAAAATGACGACAGAGGAGCTAGGCGGAGTAATATCTATTAATGCCATGCTGGAAGAGTGAGTGTAAGCTGTTATTTTGTCGTTAAATGATTTAGCTAACAATGTAGGTAGGCTACCTAGATTTCAAGAAGTTTCAAAATAATTTCGTTCAGGTTAGTAATAAAACACAAAATGATAGGATTTAACCTGAGTTTGTGATCTTCTTTAAACCAAAAGCATAATAATGATGGAACACGAGAGTACTGCATGAATATAATGCCACAGAAAATGCTTTGAGTAGCAGAACATCTGCATTTTGATGATCTGGTCAGTATACATTATACATATATTTTTTTCTGAGTCTGGGGTTGTTTGTTAATATCGAATGATATGTAGGTTCAATGACACGCGCGCGCGCGCACACACACACACACACACACACACACACACACACACACTGGCAATGAGGGTGATCTCTTGCGAAAAGAATTCTGAGTGACAGTGACAGAGGTATTTTCATTGAGTTCTTATTTTCAACGTCTATAGGTATGCAAAATTGCCAACAGCAACTTTACCCTCTTCTCC